>JAZGTK010015908.1:0-12983 GCA_036877625.1 Ambastaia sidthimunki
TGGCAGTGTGGTCAAGGCTGATGATGCTGTCAAGGACTGCATTGCCAAATGCAGCGCATTGATCTGCAAAACAACACTGCTACCCCCTTCACCTCATCACCTCAGCCATCAACTTTAGCAGCAGCCAGTTCAGCAAGAGGAAAGGGAGACAGGAAACAGGAGTTTTCTTCTCATAAGACAATAGACAACAGATAAGTGAGACACAAAGAGTCACTGCTGATGAAACTGTTGAAGTACAGCGGTATTTGAAGACACCTTATTTTAACAGAACAAGTGATCTATATGAGTTTTGGGGCAAACATCAAACAATATTTCCATTAAACAACATCAAAATATGTCTGTACCAGCAACATCTGTAGTATGCGAATAACTTTTCTCCAAAGCAGGAGATTTTCTGTGTAAAAAATAAAATTGTTTAAATGCTAAACCATCTTCTTAAATTCATAATGACCCTTCTGTTGTTTTATTGTTTCATTCTTGTTAATCATGACTTCCCTTTAACACATGAATATATGGTTTTAAAGAATAAAAGCAAAATAAATAAATGCAATAAAAGAATACAAGCAAAAATTTAATGGTATTTATTGGTTTATTATTTATTTCAAAAACATTAAACCTTTTAAGAAAATATTTGCAATGTTTTTGTAAAATCTGTTATTGAGTTATTCTTGGCTCTTGTTGCTTTTACATAATTTTCCAGCATGTGGTGTTTCGAAGCTTCAAATAGTGAATCATTTTGCAAAGAAACTGGTTCATTTGCTTCAAAGCTTTGAAAAGCTTAGTTTCTTTCATCACTAGAGTTTAGTAAATCTAAATATGAAAATAATCCATAGCATGAACAATCAGTCTTGACATGAAATAAGAAACATAAAAAACTACCATGAAACAACAAGCTAAACACATTTAATTAAAAAAAAACACAATCCCAATCAAGGGAACTAGTTATTTACAGACCCATCTCAAATTTACCCTTTATTTAAAAAAAACTTCAAATAGTCAAATTAAAATTGGTCAAATAAAAATTAGTGTCTTCACAAATATGTTCTTTTCTAGAAAGAAATGATATCTGCGAGAATTTCTAGTCAGGATTTAAACCATATCATAGTACAAAGGCCGCCCTCATCAGAGTGACAAATGTTCTCGTTGGCTGATCATGGCTGCATCTCTCTTCTGGTTCTACTAGACCATATTGTGGACACTATTGACCACAGCGTTCTGTTAAATAGGCTTGAAAATTATGTTGGCATAAATGGAACTGCACTGGCATGGTTTAAATCATATTTAACTGACCGATTCCAATTTGTTGCTGTGACTGAAAAGTTGTCATATCAATCACAAGTTTAGTATAAAGCCTGTTTCATTTGTCCTTTGAAATCCACATTTTAAAAAATTTGCTTTTAAAATTTGTGATGCTATTAAATGGCTACCAAAGTTTTAAAGTGCCAAAAAGCACATTCATTCATATAATTACAAATGACACCAGTGGGTTAATATATGTCTGGTGAAGAAAAGCAATGTTTATGAGAAACACTAATATTTTTGGCTTATTTAGTAATAAATATGTCAAATATGGTATGAAGTACCATCATGTTTGAATTTAATGCGCTAATCTTTTTGTTTACACGTATACATAAGGTATCGATCCAAGTAACTTGCAATTACTTTATTTACAATTGTAATTTACAATTGCATTTATTTTCACCTTAAAAAATTATCAAAACTATGACACATGCCCTATATGTCAGACTCCGTAAAGTTAATTCATGCATTCATGACATCAAGACTTCATTATTGCAATACCTTACTGGGTGGCTGCCCTGCAGGTTTAGTACAAAAACTCCAGCTGGTTCAAAATGCAGCAGACATAGGTCTTATGAGAATGAACAGGTAAGACCATATTAGCCCGGTTTTGTCAACACTGCAGTGGCTGCTTATCAAGCATCATACACACTTCAAAATTACCTACAAGGCCCTGAATAGTTTAGCAGTTTAAATCTAGATTAAAGAACCATCTTTGTAATCTAGCCTACACACAGTTATATAGATTTATTATTTAAATCCTTTAAGGGATTGTTAGGTTTTATTAACAAAGGGTGTATTTAAACTAGGCACTCGCATATGACCCCCAAAGTCTGGTTCGTTTGACCAGTGTGATCGCTCCAAACCATGCCTGGCCACGGTTTGTTGAACTGTAAAGAGGTGGGCTAGAGAACGACTCATTTGGGCTTGGGTGCAGCTTGCATATCATGTGATTGCTAACCATGCCAGAGCATAGAACAGTTACTCATCATGTAAAGATCTCATTTCTGTGTTGCTGTTCTCCTGCTGTCCAACAGAAGATGCCCTTTCAAGTCCTCTGTGCAAGGCTCTCTCCACTCTTGCTGATGGCGCTCTCACTCCAGGAGCTACCTTGTTAATGAGCCCTGATTCATTTTACTTGTGTTTCATCCTTTAAATGCTTGTTTGCTTGCTGCCTTTGTGTTCAGTCTCGAGCCAGCCAGCCTAGTAATCCCTGTTGGGTTACCTCTGGGTAGTCTGCTCCTATTAGGTTCTCTTTCAGGAACTCGAGCTGCAACAAAACGCTATGGGAAAGCCTCCAGCTTTTATGCACTCTAAATCATGTGTTAAATCCGTCCAATCGGGGGGCGATATGTCACAGACGGGGTGAAGTCACGACTAGGAAGCTTAAAAGCATGTGCGCCTGCTCTGGTTAGCTTCATTCATTCAGCGAAGCACTCTGTGTTGCTATTGTCTGTCCATTGTTTGTCTTTCTGTCAAAGTGATAGGGAAAGCATTTAGGTTAGAATGCTGAGGTGTCAAGGTCATGGAAGCGGCCATACTCTGCTCGCCTCTTTAGCCCTGCTTCTGCACTTTATGGTAATGTAGCAGGGTTCAGCGAGCAGGGGTACAAGGCGATGCCCCAGGTTGAACAGATGCTTGCAGGCTATCATCCTTGCGTCATCCTTGAAGGCTCCGGCTCTGCCCTCCAAGCCTCTGCGCACTACCTCAGCGCTGGTGGGCAGAGGGTACATGGCAGCAGGTCAGGCCGGTGCTTCCCTGCACACTATGGGTGTGTTGAAGGCATACCAGGCCAAGCTGCTGAAGGTGAATTAATGAGCGTGAGGGCTTCACATCCGAAGATGTGATGGAACTGAGGAGAACTGCTGACCTGTCCCTGCGTGCCACCAAGGAGACCGCCCATGCCATCGGCAGGTCTATGGCATTTATGGCTGACCCTGTCCAACCTAAAAGAGAAGGACAGGGTCTTTCTCCTGGATGCCCCACTGGTGCCTTCTGGCCTATTTGGCGACTCGGTTAATACGGTCGTCGAGAGATTCCAGGAGGCACGTAAACAAGCAGAGGCATTCCAACGGTTCCTCCCTTGCCGCTCTAACTCCCTAGGGACTGCAAGACAGGAGCATATCTGTCCATGTACCACCTCATCGAGAAGGGACATGCAGAAACAGAGCGTCGTCTCCCGTTATCCCCTGTTAATGGTGCGGGTGACGCGATGCTCAGGCCTGAAGTCCTCCAAAGAAGATCTGAGGACTGTTATAGCCTCAAGGAGGATCTCGGGCCAGAAGCCCTGACTACTGTGGGTCAGAGCCTCGGAGGGCAGCCCCACCTGGGGTTCAGCGCAGTCCACCGCATTATACAGTGACTGCTGGTCTCCAGTTCCCTCTGGAAGCTTCGCTGTCAACCCTGCCACCTCTGGTGCTTCAGGGCACAGCAGCCTCATGCAAGCGTTTCTCCCGGTCTCCGCCCCGAAAGGTAGTGGATCTGGGAGACTCGCGACCTCTGCGAAGGTCCCTAGAGAGTCTAGATCTGAGGTCTCCTGCCAGTTATCTGTTACAGGGCACTGATTCTCTCATAGCAAATATTCCAGAGGAATCTGGAATATCTCAATGGGTCCTGCGTATTGTAGAACAGGGGTACAGAATCCAGTTCAGTTGTCACCCACCTACTTTCGGTGGGGTCCTGCCTACTCTGGTGGGGCCTATGCAGGCTCAGGTGATGGAGCAAGAAATACTGTAGATAGGAAGGAGGAAGGAGGCCATTGAGGTGGAGGCCATTCCTTTAGAGGAAAGAGGCCATTGAGGTGGTTCCTCCTTAGCTCAAGGAGTCATGGCTGTACAGCCACTATTTCATAGTACCCAAGAAGGGTGGGGGACTGCGTGCTATTATGGACTTAAGGCTCTTGAACCGCTCAGTCAAACAACTGAAGTTACGGTGAAGCAGAATATATCCCAAATCAGGTCAGAGGACTGGTTTGTCACCATAGATCTAAAGGATGCCTATTTTCATGTCCCCATCCTTCCTCAACACAGGAAGTTCCTGAGGTTTGCTTTCGGGGGCGAAGCTTAGCATTTTCGAGTACTTTCTTACGGCCTTGCACTCTCCCCCTGCACTTTCACCAAATGCGTGGATGCAGCCCTGGTCCTGTTGTGGTTACAGGGCATCCGTATACTAAACTATATCGGTGATTGGTTGATTTTGGCTCCCTCAGAGCAGTTATATATAATGCGTGGTCTACAGCATTATATGGTGCCCACCAATCCGCTAATCCGCAGACATGTGGAGAAAATTTGGTTCCTCTCTCAGGGCCCATTGTTGGGAGCACTTGGTCACTGCGTTATGCTATCGACAGATGCATCCCTCACCGGCTAAGAAGCGGTCATGAGTGGCCGCCCAGCCTGTGGTCTGTGGAAAGGTCGCCATCTTACTTGGCATATCAACTGCCTGGAAATGCTAGCAGTGCTTCAGGCTCTAAGACATTTTCTCCCAGACCTGAGAGACCGCCATGTGTTGGTGCGCACTGACAACATGGCGGTGATTGCATACATCAACCACCAAGGAGGTCTGTGGTTGCGCCCCCTTTACAGGCTGGCGCACCAGATCCTGGTGTGGTTCCAGGGAAAGCTACGCTTGCTGAGAGCAGCTTACATTCCTGGGTGATGCAATGTGGGAGCAGACATCCTGTCGAGGCAGAGGGCCGAGGCCCAGGGAATGGAAACTTCACCCCGATATGGTGAAGCAGATTTGGAGGATTTTTGAGCAAACCCAAGTGGACCTCCTTGCCTACCAGTCGCTCTGCTCCCAGGAGTTCTGGAAAGAATACACCAGAACGCGGTATCTGTGCTCTTAGTAGCCCCGTGCTGGCCGAGCCGAGTATGGTTCTCGTAACTCTTTTAGATGGCTCTTCCTGGAGGATCCCCCTAAGGGGGACCTCCTATCTCAGGCAGGGGGCGCCATTGTGCACCCTTGCCTAGAGCTGTGGAACCTGTGGGTATGGCCCCTGAGGGGGCGCAATTCATAGCTTCCGGTCTCTCAACTATGGTTGTTGTGACCATCCTACAATCCAGAGCTCCCTCTATGAGGAAACTGTATTCCTTGAAGTGGTAACTTTTCACTTCCTGGTGCAGAGACCACCAGCTTAACTTAGTCAACTGCCCGGTTGGTACAGTGCTGGAGTTCTTGCAGGCGCACCTCTCTGCAGGATTGGCTCACTTCACCTTGAAAGTTTATGTGGTGGCGCCTTCGGCTTACCATAGGTGGCTGCTCAGTGGGCAGACATCCTCTTGTTACACGTTTCCTCCATGGTGCCCTGAGGCTAAGGCCTCGAGTGCGACCTCGAGTTTCCCCGTGGGACTTGGCCGTAGTATTAGAGGCTTTCCGAGCTTCTCCTTTTGAGCCCATTAAGGAGATTGCTGATCTCCATTTATCGGCCAAGGTGGCCTTTCTTCTAGCCATCACCTCTCTAAGGAGAGTTGCTGACCTTCAGGCCCTTTCTGTGGCCCCTACTTATGTAGACTTTGTGCCTGGCTTGGCCAAAGCATTTCTCTACCCGCGAGTGGTTTATGTTGCCAAAGTGCCCACCTCGACTCTACGGCTGGTCATGCTCCAGGCCTGGTCATGCTCCAGGCCCTTCCGGGATAAAGACCAGGAGAAGCTTTACTGTGTGTTTCAAGTGCGAGCACTGCACACTTATGTTCACAGAGCTGCCCTGTGGAGAAGGTCGGACCAACTGTTGGGCTGTTTTGGCCCCCATAAGAAGGGCAAGCCTGCATCTAAACAGATGCTTAGTTGCTGGATTGTCGATGCCATTCGCATCTCTTATAGGGCTTCTGGACTTCCCCCACCTTTGGGGACCAGAGCCCATTCTACCCAGGGTATGACGGCCTCTAAGGCCTTTTCTGCAGGTGTCCCCATTCAGGACATCTGCAACGCTGTGGGATGGTCCACTCCCCTGACTTTTGTCAGGTTCTATGGCCTGGATGTTCAGGCCACCCCGTTGGCATCTCGTTCCCATAGCGTTTCGACGCAGCTCAAATTCCAGGGAACATCTCAGGTTACGTATGTAACCCTGGTTCCCTGAAGGGAACGAGACCCTGCGTCTCTAGGCCATACTTCCGGTACCACCTGCCTGCGCTCACTTCATTCATTTTCAAAGCCAACCCGAGCTGCGCAGTGCACGTGCTCTTAAGCTTCCTGGTCACGACGTCACCCCGTCTGTGAGGAATCGCCTCCCAATTGGACGGATTTGACACAGCTGGAGGCGTTTCCATAGTGTTTTGACACAGCGTCTCGTTCCCTTTTGACATGGTTAATAAATCAGATCATGCAGTAAATAAATGCAATTAATCAGTCTATATCCTTGGTCAATTCAGACTTTTTTTTAATGATCTGACACACAGAGAACAATATTACTCTTCTGGCTGCAATGCAAGGTGATTGTGAGGATGGTTGCTAAATAAACCAAGTCAACAGTTCCCTCGACATTTTATTAACATCGCAGTGCAATGGTCTATTTGCAATAAGTAACATTATGCTTTTGTCGCCATCTCTGTTTGTAACATTCCTCAGTGCCTGACTTACCATAAAATCAGACCAGACAGTTTTAAATCAATATATAATTACAAATCAGTATTATCAGCTTTCTGTTTTTATCCAGGAAAGTTACAAATTGCAGCTTTAACATGCCAAAAGAGAACTGGCCCTCCCAGTTGAGCCTGGTTTCTCCCAAGGTTTTTTTCTTCATCTATACATCATTGGAGTTTTTGTTGCCACTTTCACTTTGTCTTTCATTCTTTTTCATTGTGTAATGTTCAGGTATTTTATAGCATTATTGCAAATCCCTTATACCCCGTCCCATAAAATGTTTGTTTTTCTAGGTGCCCTCTCCATGTAAGCTGGAACAGCATTTCCTGCTTAATATTATACCTGTCATCTATCATGTTAATTGACTAAATGTTGTATAGTCTCAGAAGTAACTACATGCTTATTAGATCCCATACCAACTAAACTATTGATAGAGCTGTTACCAGCAGCTTAGGATTTTTTTCTTAATATTATTAACTCCTCTCTCTACCTAGGTCATGTCCCGATATAAATGAACTTGCAAACTATAGACCAAATTTCAAATATCCCTTTTATGTGAAAGATTTTAGAAAAGGTTGTATCCTCTCAACTGTGTGCTTTTTTACACAGACATGATATTTTTGAAACATTCCAGTCAGGATTTAGACCACATCATAGCACAGAAACTATACATAAAAATATACATGCTGCCTGTCACAAATCCGGTCTCTGTGGTCCCCTCCAATCACCCCCAGCAGGAGCCCTCCCTGGAATACTGAACTACATTTCCCATAAAGCCCCGTACCTGTGCCACACCCATTACAGGTGTCAGCCATTATTAATCAAGGACTCTATTTATACCCACCTGAACATTCAACTAATGCGAAGTCTTGTTTTGCCCCGCAAACAGTTCTAAGCGTTTTTCACTGTGTTGTCATTTCGTGTATTACCTGGACTGCCTTTTGTTTATTGATTGTTTGCTGCCTGCCCTTACCATTTGCCTGGACTCTGACTACACTTTTGGATTATCCCCTCTATTGTTGTTCGTTGGTGTTTTGACCTTTGCCTGTCTGACCATTCTCTTAATAAAGTGCTGCAAATGGATCCACCGTCTCCTGGTTCTCTGTTACTCTGCCCCTAGGAAATATAATTAGAAGTCATGGGATAAACTTCCATTGTTACGCAAATGATACTCAACCATATATTACATCAAGACCAAATGATATTACTTACATAGTAACACTTTCAGACTGTTTTAGAGACATAAAACATCGGATGACATGTAATTTACTTCTTTTAAATTCAAATAAAACGGAGATATTACTTTTTGGGCCAAACTCAAATAAACAGACCCTCTCTGACTACAATTTCAAATTAGAAGGATGTAATGTTACCTCATCTAACACTGTTAAAAACTTGGGTGTCATATTGGACAGTAATTTGTCATTCGAAAGTCATGTGGCATACTAAAACTGCCTTCTTCCACCTCACTAATATCACTAAGCTGTGATATATGTGAAATATTAATATCAAATATCATCGCTTATTATTCTGTTTTGGGGCTTCCTCCTGGGGGAGTGTTAGATCAGCCTGCTCCAAAATGGATCCAGTATTTGTCGGGCCATCCATCCTGGCCTCTAGTTCCTCCTAGGTGTTGTCCCTGCTCCAGTCCCTGCTCAAGATCTACAGCCACAGCCTGGCCCACTCACAGTGATGGTCTTACATTTTACATACTTTATTTAAACCATCAACATCATGGCCTCATTCATTGTTGACACCTTTTATCACTTAATCATTCAGCTTTTTTTTTATGAATCAATCATTCAGCGTAAGCACGACCAGTTATAGTTATGCTTACGAACTGCAGCTTTAACGTGCCAGAGGAGCCCTTCCTTTCAAGCCTGGTTTCTCACCAGGGTTTATTTTCTTCATTTATCAAACACTGGAGTTTTGGTTCCTTGCCACTGTCACCCTGTTGGCTTGCTTACAGGGAGTCTGCTGACACTAGCTTAGACAACGTACCTACCTGTAGGAAACACTGTAGTAGTATCATTTAATAATTCTTTCAATTTTCAATTCTTTTCATACATATATATATATATATATATATATATACCTTTTCATACATATATATAACCACCCTAGAATTGCAGTGGTAACTTAGCAAGTGGCAAGTCACTCACATTGTCTTCAGAAGTTTAATGTAAATTTTTAATGTAAGTCAGATTTAAGTTGCACGTGTCAGTTACTTGTACACTTTTCTGCATTATATGTTTGTGACCAGTGGTGGACAGTAACGAAGTAAATGTAATTCGTTACTGTACTTAAGTAGCTTTTTTGCTTATCTGTACTTTACTGAAGTATTTCTATTTGGGGAGACTTTTACTTTAACTTCACTACATTTCTAAGTCAAATATCTTACTTTTTACTCAACTACATTTTGCGAAAATCAGTCATTCCTTTTTATTTATGAATGGATAAAAACTTAACTGGTCGCGCACACGGTAAGCCACTAATCAGGGTACAGCACGCACTCTGTTTTGAACTTTTTTTGGTTGCCGCTTGGTGGTATCTACTTAGCATGAATAAAGTTCAGCGTTAGCGCAACAGCCAGGGGTGGAGCTACATTTGGTTTCTGCGGGGACGTGTATTACCGTAGCACACAAACATTTCTCACGTGTAAAGGTGTTTGCACAAGCAGCAGCAGCAACTGGCGGAAGCTCACTCTAACTGCAGAATACAACTTTAAAAAGTTCATGTTTGTTACAATTATTCATCAATGTTACGCTCAATGTACAATGTTGTTTCTATTTAAAAAAAAGCCTGTGCCTGTAGGGGGTGCTCCGGAGGTAAAAAATCGAAGGCTTGCCTGGTGCTGTTTTAAGTTCCCAAAATTATTAATGTACAGTATTTTGTGTTTGCAGATGGTTTATGTTACATAAATCAATTCATTAATTTCTAACCTCTTGGCTCACATGGATTTTGTTCATGAGTTAGGCCTAATTGAATGACTACTGCATGGCACCAGATAACATGACTTTATGGAGAAATGCATGACTGAAAGAATTTTGTTCACCTATGCAGCTGTGACTGTCTTGGGACAAAAATGCTAAGATAATATAGCCATAATAAATCATAGTACTGTGGATACTTAAGCACATTTGAAGGCAAATACTTTTGTACTTTTACTCAAGTGAAGGTGTAAAGGGAGCACTTTTACTTTTACTGGAGTAATATTTTACCTATTGTATCTTTACTTTAACTTAAGTACTTGGTTTGTGTACTGCGTCCACCACTGTTTGTGACACCTTATACTATTGCTTGATGTGGCCCCTCAAACTGTGCAACATTACATTACATTGGTTGTTCAGAAGAAGGACTCCAAGGCAAACAACAACATTCAGAAGTGGCTGGGCCTTTCCTGATGCCTGTGAAATGCAGCCCTGTTCAGAAGCGACACCTTGAGGCTCCCATTGAGGCTCTGGAGAAGATGAGGCTGGTGTTCGAGATAAAAGACTCACCGGATCCCAGAGTGCAAACCACCAATGCCCAAGTGAAGACTGGAAAGAAATGGAATGCATCACATGCAGTGCACCAGGCCATTACCTGCCTGAAACATCAATAAGTTGTTGGGATTGTGCAGCAAGGTAGGGCAGGCCTGGGTTGGGGAACTGCACCTATGATGTGGTTGCAAGCCTCAAAGTTAGAGAGGAAAAAACTGGTTATCTCTGAAGTCGTGAGGGAGGAAAAAGAGAGCAAGAGAGCAAGGGAAATGGACAACCTGGGAGGCTGTTGTTGACAGGGTTGTGACGTGGACTGATCTGCGAAGGATGCCTCAAGCAAGGCTGAGTTTTTTAATCAGAATCAGGTTTATTGGCCAAAAATACTTACATACACAAGGAATTTGACTTTGGTAGATGTTAACACTCTAGTATGCTTTCAAAATATAAACATGTAGTTATTAGGGCAAAGTATGACACCCCCAAGAATCTGCATTTCTGGTATGGCGCAGAGGAAAGCTGCCAGCTTCGCGGCCACCCGAATCCCAGGTTACAGCACATCCTGGCCAGCTGCAAAGTGCCATTGACTCAAGGACATTATAGGTGGCGCCATGACCAGATCCTACAAAAATTACCAGAAATCATCGAGGCTCGCAGACTGGAAGCCAACAGGGCCAGCCCAGCAACACCTCATGGTCTGTTTCAGTTTGTGAGGGAAGGGGGTGAGGCACTTAGGAGCACCAGAGGAGTGGTCACTGCTGTCACCTAGAAGCAACTGGGATGTTGCAACTGGGAGTTGAGAGCAGATCTTGATCATCAGCTGAAATTCCCACAACAAATTGTGTCAAATTGCATTTAGAAGAAGGAGAGATATGCAGACCTCGCAGACATGTGCAACGATGCAGGGTGGCGCACCTTCACTTATCCAGGGGATATTGGCTGTCGAGGTTTCTCTGGAATCTTCACCCAATGGCTCCTGAAGTCTCTTGGTGTCAGAGGCACCAAATTATCAAGGGCAATAAAAGATCTGGCAGAGGAGGCAGAGAAAGGGAGCTTCTGGCTATGGCTTCGGAGGAAAGACAAGACATGGGGGAGAGAAGGATCCTAGGGTTGGCTGCAGGGGGCAGTAGGGAGACGTCCCTACTGCTGCTCCACCCCCGGAGATGTTCCGGGATTAAAGAAGCGAAACATCAACGATGGGTGGCTTCGGCTGACGACCCTGCAGCCAGCCTAAATGGCACCATCTGCGGTGCGCCAGGCAGAAATGCCTTGCAGGTACTCCTACCTGTGCTTACATCTATGTTTGCGACAGACCCACTATAGTGTGATTAAACACAGCCCCACTATATTAGCTAAGGGGCAAAGGGAATGTAATCACAGTGTATGCAAAGCTAATGTTACTCCTTTTTTCCATTTCTTCTGCATTTTCCATTTCTGAAGCATTTCTTCAGATCCATAAAGCTGTTTCCTTTCATCACTGTAAAGTCATGCACTTGTTTTGTAATTAAGGTGGTATTTTCATGTGCGACTCCCTTTTACAAACTAGGAGAGACTTTAGAAGATCAACTGGAAGGAAAATAGACATTAAATTTCTTTCTGCCTGCAAAGATGAGTGATTTTGGCCATGTGATGAATGCAGAGTTTCCAAAATGTATTCCATCTAGACTTCAAGAGGTAGCACACATGATGAATTTACTGTCCAGACACTTAAGCATGCTGGGAATAAAATGTAAATTCTATTAAACTATATACTTAATTCTGACATGATTTAAAAAACATCAGTCACAGACTGAAACTTTGCCATGAAACCAAAATGAGAGACCCACTTCAGAGAACAGGCCTGAGGAGTCTGCAAATGCATTTAACGGTAGACACAGACAGACACATGCAATGCACATATTCAATCACAAGCTCATTTTATTATGTTTATTTGCATAAATTATATCCTTGTCTGTCTCTCTCTCTCTCACACACACACACTAACAAATAATGCTATTTGATAATTCAGTATTTTTCATTTGAAGATGAGAGTGAAAGAAACTAATGAAAGAAACATGAAAGAAGAACATGCACAGCTCATATATCACCTAAAAGTCAAAAGAAAAATTATATTTTTGTTTAAAGATGTAATCTGTAACTTTTGGCTCTCTATCCCCATCTCTATTTAAAATATTAAATCGCAGGTTCCTTTACATTACAAGTCAAATGAATCCAAACTTACACTTCCTGGGCAACTGGACCCGAAAGTTCAAATTATAAATCATTCTTAACTTACAATTGTGAATTAAGGTAAGGACACTGTTTGGAACATTGATCTGTTATACAGGGAGTGCAGAATTATTAGGCAAGTTGTATTTTTGAGGAATAATTTTATTATTGAACAACAACCATGTTCTCAATGATTCCAAAAACTCATTAATATCAAAGCTGAATATTTTTGGAAGTAGTTTTTAGTTGTAGCTATTTTAGGAGGATATCTGTGTGTGCAGGTGACTATTACTGTGCATAATTATTAGGCAACTTATATATACCCATTTCAATTATTTATTTTCAGCAGTGAAACCAATATAACATCTCAACATTCACAAATATACATTTCTGACATTCAAAAACAAAACAAAAACA
>JAZGTK010015910.1:0-12982 GCA_036877625.1 Ambastaia sidthimunki
AAGGTCTGACCAGATGAGACTTTACAGTTTATCAGGAGACATGTGGCTAAAGTTAAAGGTATAATATTTTACACTTCAAAGCTCATCGTTCTTTACAGAGTTAGATTTTAATGCTGAGAGACTGAAGGCTATTATTGGTAAATGTAATTGTCTGATTGTACTCTGTGAAAATCTTTGAATACTGTATGTGTGTTACTCCTGGTTGTGCCACTGGCTGTTATAATCTCTGCCTTTATTTCCCTGAACCAGCCTTTACTTGAGTAGTTGTTCTCATATTCTGGACATCAGAGGAGAACATGAGTCTTGTGCTTTAACTCTGCTGTCATGTCTGAGTAACGTAGATCTCTCTCTGATCAAAGTGTCAAACCATGAGCAGGCTGATTGTGTACATCATTGCTCGAATCTCTGCATTATAAGGGCATGTGAACATCAGCGCTTCTCTGCCCTCAGTGTTTGATCTGTAGAAATTTTGCTGTGAAAACTTGAAATGTTTCGAAGTAGTAAATGTCTGATGCAGTTTTTCTGAAAGAGCTAACTCATCATTTTAGGTTACCGTCAAAGCAAAAGAGGGCTGTAAAGTGACAGCAAGGAGAGATGATAGAAGAGAATAAGCACATTAAGACAAGAAAACATCACAGGCGGTGTGCAAATGGAGGACTCCCGCAGTGCGCGTGTTTGTATTCAAATAGCTGGAAGTGTCACATCATCAGTTACACCTTCATTCATTCAAGCCCCCAGTTAACCTCTGTGTTTTTCATTTTGAGTCACTGGTAAAAGATTGACCTAGTTTATTATTGTTTGGAGCTGACGGCTCCCATGTGCTTCATAAACACAATCGTCTCAAAACTCAACTGACAAGCTGCTGAGAAAGTTCATTAAGATCATTCAGCAGAGATGTAACAAATGACTTTCCATAACACTGCTTCCTCAGCAGACTGGTGAGCAATGGACAGCCTTTTTTTCCACTACGCTACATTTTTTGGAACTTGATTGAGGAAGATTTTATATACAGCTAGGGAGCTTTAAACGAATTTACACCTGGTTTTAGGATTTGTTTCAGAATTTTCTGTGATTTATCAGTATGTGGTAAGACTGTCATAGCAAGTAATTATGTGGAAGCTCCCACTGATATCCATTCACAAGTGGTCACAGAAGTGCATGTGAGACAAAAACCATTTCTGATTGGCTCAACAGAAACAATTCTCAAACCAAGGTGTGAGAAACAATTCTCAAACCAATTTAGGGCCTGTTCCACATGCAGCCAAGGATCTTTGGATTGGTCTCAAGTGACTTAAAAAGATGTAGATCCCACTAAGACAGATCATCTTCCCCAAAGTTCTGTGTAGGCAGAAAGATAGAGAAGATAGAGTGAAAAACATAAATCATAGTGAAGGGACAAGGTAATGTGTGTGTGTGTGTGTGTGTGTAGACAAAGCTTACAAAAACACACATTTTCTCACTTTTAAGTGGAAACATATTTATGTTTCCACTTTTAACTCATATTTATTCAGCCCAGTCATTTAATGATGAATTCTGATTCAAAATGGCACTGAGTGGAAGACCTCTAAAAAACAGGCATGTGGTGCATGTTAATATTGCACAGGGAGGCCATCTAAGCCTTGTGGAATCCTTTACAAACCATTTCTATTCCATCTATTCCATCCTCTTCCTAAACTGCTTTTTCATGCAGTTCTCAGGGTTGCAAACATGTGCTGAACGTTATCTTTTAGTTCTTTTAGTTCTTCTTTCTTTTTCAGATTAGAGCCAATATTTATGTTATGTCGACGTTAAAAATATTATAATAATATCTGCTAAAACACCCGTAAAATGCAGATATTAAATAAAAGTTCTGCATTTGTTTTTGTGGATAATGTGAATGTGTGGTGAGTGGATTCTTGAATCTGGAGACTCCATCCGTTCAGGGTGACTTTGAAATAAAAAGCATGGTTGGATAATTCCTGTATTTTTTTATTTCAAATGAGCCGTTACTTGGCTTAACAGCAATAACAAGCAGCTTTATTTATTTAAATATTAATTTAAACTCTTGTTGGCTTGAAATTGTTGCTCCTGAACTTCAGGCATTATGATGTAAATGTGATGCAGATTTCCTGAGCCTCGCTCTGCTGAAGTGAAAAGGTAAATATTTGCATAATATGTTCGCGTGCTGCTTTGCCCTGTGTCATATTATTCTATTAACCCAAGTCATCATGCACACTAGTCCTGTATCACTAATCAGCTTATAGGCAAGCATCCAAAATTAGAGTTTGGCACACAGCAGAGTTTACTGTCAGACAATACCTCACCTCATTAATCAAGACTTAAGCATCTGTGCTGATGAAGTTGAGATGAGTTTTTTTCTCTTAGAAGAGAAAGGTCTGTCTTAGGTCTGTTTCAGAACCTTCTCTGTGTACATCATGAAAACCCATTTCTTCATTAAACACACTGAGAAGACACTCTGACTGATTCGATTGGTTAAACACACTGAGAGCAGATTACAGGTGCACCGGTGTTTAGCAGTGACATCACTGGTGTTGCCTTGCAAATGGTAAAAGACCTTTACGATGCATCAGTTGATGTGAGTTGAACTCTTTTAGAGTGTGATGTTATTAGAGTATTAAGGAGGCCTTGAGCCAGGTAATGTAGAAGTGTGCTGGAAATGACTCAGAGTGACTCAGCTAAAAGCACAGCTTTGTTATTTCTTTACTGTAGGCTTTTTAGAGAGCTGTAGAAATGCAGGCCGCATATGACAGATTGCACTTACCTGCAGCTCTTAGGCCTTAAGTTTTGATGTTTTAGATGTTTTCTGTTTTATTCTATTTTTACTTATGAAAAGCCATCTTGATTATTGTGTCTCGAAAAATAACAACAATGCCTTTATTCATTTATTCATTCATTGTTTTATTAAAATATTGAGCATCTAACAATTTTACCTCACAATCATGTGATTATTTAAATAGTAATGATCAAAAAGTATATCTAGCCATATTTTAATTGACATAACCTTCTGTTTTGCACTCAGAATACACAAGTAAATATCACATGCCTTTACATCCATACCTGTATAAAACGCACATCAACCCAGTCTGGGGATATTGATTTGGTCTTTTAACAGTGCTGTGAACAAATTGACTGAGAAAGTCATCACATCGGTCCTTGTGTTCATCCAAGTGAAAATGTTCTACATTCACATTAAGACACAACATCACGCAGTCCTACAAACTCATTCACTTGAATTGTAAAATAGACCCATTTGTTACACCACAGTGGAAAATTGACTCTTGCCTAATAACTGTATTTTATTTGCATGTTATGTGGCTGGCACTCAATATTGCACATGCACAGCGCATGATGAACTATAATTTTATGGGCTAGAATGATGAGGTATGCAGTTTTGTCTACAGTATGAAATCATCAATATCACTTTTCTGTATGTATAATAATAATGAATTATGAACCAAATAAATCAGCAATATTTTACTGTATAATGTCTGTCAGTCTGAGTTAACTATAGCACTTTATGTAGTAATTTTTTTTTACTTTTTAAAGACATTGGCTTCAGATTGCATGTTTTATTTCAAACTAGTTTTGTATAAGATGTTACAAAACCAAAGTTATCTCACCCACAATTTTAAATGAACCGTCTGACATCTGTGCAGCCATATTACAGTGTGCTCTCAAACGAGAAAAAACAGCTTTATTGCACTGATTAACAATCTAAGAAATGATGCATTTTGTTATACATGTCAACAGTGTAATTGTCCTGGTAAATGGAAGCTGCGAAAGTGATGGCAAATGTAATACAGCTTATTCTGTTGCTATGGCCTCATCTCGGTGTTGATCATACATTCATATTGATTGTATTTCTGCTCATTCGGCCTGTTCCACTGAAGCTTTAGATTGTTACTCAGATCAAACACTGCTGTGAGGATGAACAGTATTTCTCCTCTATGTACAGTGTGTACAGCTAACATCAATACAAAGTTTGAAAGTACAAAGTATTCGAATACAAAGTTTTAGATTTGTCTGCAAGTGCACACAGAGAACTGAGATTTCTATGAGTCACAAAATGTTAGCAGAAGCAGAAGAAAGATGACTGCAGCTTTAAAATACACATTGTTTTCAGCTTACCTATACAAAACTATTTTGCAGTAGAGCTATGACTTCAAAGACATCAAATTGGCAAAAATATGTCTGTTTGAAGCTTTTGAAGCTTTTAGGTTGTAAAACTTACCTGTCATTAATAGAATATCTCCTGTAAAATAATGAAATGACTGTGACATCAGAAGAAATGGCTGTTTATGATTGGTTGTCAATGAATAAAGATGCTTTTTGCCCACAGAATGTTGTTTCAGTGTCTACCATCAGGTGCCAATACGTTAACCAACCAAAGCTTGACCCCTCACTTAAATACAATTTCTATAAAGACCCCACAAACTGGTATAAAGTACAGTGCACCATTGTTAAAGCTCTGCTGTGTGTTCTGTAGACATCAGACTTAATAGAATAATCAATGTGTTTTGCACCTGAAGCCACAATTTATTGCATATTTTATGTCTGCTCAGATTCTGAAGCACAGAACATGTAAGAACATGCCCACAGTGGCAAATGCCTCAGCGAGAATTCTCCAGTCCTGTAGATTCAGCTCTGTCTTATTAATCTACTGCTCTGCAAAGAGGAATTGTTGAGGAAGGTCTAACAAAATAAAGACATGTTTTTTAAAACAGGAGGAGGGAGATTGCCAGACAGAGGAAAAATAGCTGGGAAATATACATATTTGCTGTCTGAACTTTCTCTTGGCTTTTGCTTTAACCTTGTTTTATTCCAGCCACTTTTAAACATTGAAAGGAAGGACAACGGCTTGGCCCGGTGTACTCTTAGTAGGGATGTACTTTCAGTGCTAATTGAAACAATGCCATGGGTAGTGGGGTACAATCCAAAGACCGAGGATGAGAGGTGAATGCTTAAGTACTGTGAGAGTTGATGTGCTTTTCAAGTTGTCCTGCCTGCACGAATGTCCCTTCAGAGGAAAAACCTCTGGAGACAAACCATGATGTTACAGTGTCCTACACAAGCTACTGTTCATCGGAGCTTAACGTGCCTGCCTTTCAGAACAGTTCCTTTTGCCCTTTGTGGTTTCACTGGCAGCTTATTACAGATCAGATTCTAGACAGACTGATCCCAACAGGGATATATGGGAATTACGAGTCTGGATTTCAAGGTGTATGCCTGTCCTTGCATATGGTTGCTAAGTGATTCCTCTAGTGCAGTGGTCTTCAACCTTTTGTAGGCTAAGAAGCCCATAGTGGATATAGACAGTCTGAGCCACCCATAGAATGAGAAAACCACAAGAAGATTTTAGATGTATTAATTTTTCACCACTTGCTGCCTGGTATAAAGAAATCATTTACTATTTTATATGTTACTCTTTCTTGTGATTTGTAGAGACCTTGGTTCTCTAAAAATCAGTGCAGTATTTGTTTAGTGTGTTGAGATTTACAGTTAAACATCTGTTTAAAAAAAAAAACACACATAAGTGACCTTTAAATCCTTGTTTGAACGCTCAATGTTTTGCCCTCAGCCATGACTATATAGCAAGCCCAGCATCTTTAGTGAATAGCTGATAAATATAACATATCACCTCAGTCCCTGGATGCGATTGGGCTGTTTTGCATGACTGCTCACTGTATCTGCCCTTTCAAGTGAAAGGACACATAACAAGGACAGCATAACCTGTCCACTCAGAGGAGTCTGGTAATATACAGTACGGTGTGTGTGTGTGTGTGTGTGTGTGTGTGTGTGTGTGTGTATAAAAGAAGAAACGTTGTTGTACAGTGATAAGGAAATACCATCAATTTCATTAAGTGTTACTAATCAGATGCAAACAAGTTTGTGACATCAACAATGTTAACTTGTTTGTGAACAACATCACATTTCCTTGCTTTCATTTTCATGTTTCTTTGAAACATCTTTAAATCATGGTGGAATAAGATTTGTAATCAGGTTTACAGTACTTGTGGAGTCCATGCCAGCAAAAGGGGGAATACCAAATACTGCATAGCATATCAGAACTGCATGTACATTCAACCTAACTTCTCATTCTGTTTGTTAGATTGCTATATAAATTGTAATGCTTGTTTTTATTGAATGCAAACTAGATATTTCTCTTTATGTATTTGTTGGTAAAAATGTGAGATGTGCCTATTCGGTTGTGGGAAGGGAATTGTTTCTTGTCCCACCGGGTATTTGGCCCTCATTTCAGTGACTCTGATACACTCTCCCTTTGTAACAAATAAGGTAAAAGCTTCTCAAGCTATCTCAACCTTGTAACAGTGCCAGATTTACAGTCACCAAGGCTAATGATGAGTGCCCTGGGCTGTCTGAAACATTACTGTCAGGGTCACCCACTGCTCTAAGGCTGCCTCCTCTGTTCCAACTACAGTAATTCTCTGGGCTTACAGTGCCTTGGAATATATAAAGCAGTCTTGAGAACTCCTGTGCAATTCAGTGTAAGAGTGAGGCAGAAGTTACACCAGACAATCCACTATCATATACTGCTGATGCAACAGGCCCCGTCAAAACTGACACAAGACAACACATCCACCACTGATTCCCTGTGCTGGAGAAATCTAGGAAGCATTCAGATCTTGGTTGATTTTGCTTATCACTCAAAAACTCTTTTCTGATTTTACTTTTGCCTTCAGTGAAACTTGTTACTTGTTTTAGTCTAAAGTCACTGTCCTAGAGTCACAGTCACTCAGATGGTTTCTATATATAGTCCACTATATAAGCCAAACGCTCTACACAGCCCTGAAGCTCAGCTAGGCTTTGGACATTGAAATGGACTATTGGACCTTGCCAAAACCCTGAAAGTAATTTCTTCCAACTGGACTCTGGGGATCTTTGTTAATCCACCATGCCCATCACCTATAAATATCCAGTCAGCGTGTGAAGCATTGAGGCTGGGCACTTACTAAGAACCGTTGTTTCTTATTTTCACACCGTTAAGCAAAGCAAATTGGTGGGAAACACTGTGAGCTGGTGAAGAACGACTTGTGGAGTCCTTAGGGCTTGAGATGAAGCATTTTACCTTCATCTTCTACATGCACAACCAACATTTATTGATTGATCCACAGTTTGGTAATACCAAACACTGTTTGCTCTGAACCATATAGTCATACTTTATTGATTTACATTGTTTTTATGTATCGGGTAGATGAGAATATAGAGAATGAAGATGAAAAAGAAAGTGTTTTGAAAAACTAAACCCCACTAATGGGCTTTTTATCCCAGAGGAACAGCATTAATGGTCTGGATTAGCAAAGGGATTTAAATACATAATTGCAAATTTACACATTGTCTGGCAATCAGCACTGAAGCACATCACAGACAATAAAGGCATGAATATTCAGTCTGGGCTGAAGCACAAAGCTCTAAAAACATTTGTTTTCTCATCCAAAGTAACTCCTAAATGTCTCATTTTAATAAAGTAAGTGATTAATTTGTATAGCACAGTGGTGGAAATAGACAGCAATGCCAAATAGAACAAAAGCAATTTCTTACAGTGACAACCGCATTTAAATGTGAGTGTGAATCCCTTAAAAATCATTCTGTGTGTGAATGCAGATGAGGAGTCACTGCTGAAATTGTGATGGTGGACATACTGATAACTATAGCAACTGCCGTCCTGTAACTGTAAATGAGAAACACTGTAAATGGTTAAACCCATTTGGTGTGATCCTTGTTTGATAAAACAAAATATTAGCAACCAACCAGCAATTTTTAATTAGCTGCTGTGTTTTGTTTATGCTCATTAAGTTTCATTAACTCTCTTGAGCACAATATATGGGTTTCTCTGAGACCACAAAGCCACTAGGAGAAACTGGGGTGTACGAAGACAAACCTGTGTCAGAATTTGTCAATGAGTCAAGACACAATAACAATGGATCACTACATTAACAACTACTCCAGACTACAAAGATTTAATGTAAATCCATTTCTCAAGACCTGCTGGTTTTGGGTGTTAATTTGGTTGTTGTTTGTTAATGTGGTTGTTACTTCTGTAAATAGCCAAACTAGAACTAAATTAAACATTCTGGAGTGACTGTAGCTGCATTGTGTATGTGGTTTATGATTCAGTATAGTATATTATTGTTTAAAACATCAGGATTTCACGTTGCTCTGTTCTAAAGCTCGTTTCAGAGACATTCTTCACCTTAGTATAGATTTTTAAAAGCATCTTAATCAAAATCTGTCAATGGTCATGAATATTTAATTTAATAAGATGATAAAAACAATCAATGCTAGAATTATAGGGATCTCTTTAGGATAATAGCACATTTAGTTCTCTGTCAGAAGCACACATTTCTTATTTAAATTCCTCTGCATTGGCCCCCCGTCTCATTTATGATAAATAAATTAAACCTAATTGGTCATTAAAAGTGACTACACATTCAACTATTACAGTTTAAAACCTTCTATAATGACTCTGCACAGCACTACTACAGAGTGTATGCATGGCAGTACAGGGCTGGGAAGGGCTCAGGCTTCTGGGTTTTGCACAAGATTTGACATAAATTATCAGCTACGTTTTTCAGACTGTAACATGGTCTGATTAGTCTTTTTGTGGTTGTAAAATGACCAGATGCTTCTCTCTTTCTGCCTTTACAGATCATTGTTCTGATAAGTTTATTTTGACAGCTATGTCCATTTGAATGAGCCAGGTGTGGTTGTTGCTATTTTGCTCCAGATGTGCACAGGGTCCAAAAGTTTGTGTACAGTCAAATTCATTTACATTTACAGGACTGATCTAGTTTAATGGGAAGTAACCTCAGTGCTGTGCATTCTTTTTACATACAACATACACTACACACTATTAATAATGACCTGAATACTTTCCTGAATAAAAATTCTTCAAGCATGACTTCAACATTCTATTGCTGTGCAAATGCAGTAAAATAGCAATGGAACACTATTGCCCTTGACTTAGATTTCAGGTTTGCAGGACTTATAAATGTGTTTATGAAGCATTTGCTTATATAACTGTATTGCTTTTAAGTGATAATTGGCTGCGGTCATAAGAGATTTATCTGTTAGCATGCTGTGCTTTTAGCAGTCACCTACTATCACACACTTCATGTCACCCTCATCTTCCTCTCTCTCTGTGTTGCACATGAGGAAGGACTTGATATGTGTGAAATTCTGGGTGTTAGAGCAAACAGGAAAGAACATGCTGTTATCAGCCACTTCCTCACAGCTCCGTTTAAATACAACGAAAGTTGTTTTTCTTTTCCACTCATTGGGTTGTTTTTGTTTCCTTGTCTTTTTTACATAATGTGTGTATATAAAGCAGAAATTCTTTACATTTGTTGCCAGTGGAACACCTCTCACAAATACATCTGACTCACCACCGTTTTGTCTTAATGGACACAACAGATCTTGTCTAGGAGAGATATTTCTATACACATGCTGTGTGTATGTAGTGATAAACACCTTTTTATACACAATCACTGCTGCACAGCAGGACCTGTGATTTGTCAAATGCCTGTATTGGCACATTGTTTCAAAGCACTGTTTTATAACCATCTTCAGTTCCTAGTCTATTTTTGTGAGAACAGATCAATAGAGCTATACATTATATTAAGCCACATGGCCTACACACGAGTGGCTTTTCAGCCTTCAACACAAACACATAATGGCCAACCTGGATACATTTTTTCTGTAGTGATTTATTGTGTGTATCACAGCTAAATTGTTTTGTCAGACAGCAGTTAGTGGATTATAATGGAGCTGCCATTGTGTGCCTAAAATGACTCATTCACTATATTTATTGCTTTTTGATGGCAGTGACTGTAAATAAGCCCTCATAATGCAAAACATCCTCCCTCATGCATCAGCAGGAGAAGTGGGCGCTCAATTTATTGTTAGCTTATGTTAGCTTTTATGCTGTCTGTTCATACATATAGTAAATAAGTATTGAGTTTATAAATGCCCGATCAACGTTATGCCACAGCAGGAGAATATGTAAGAGGATTAGTGCTGATGTATACTTGCATGATAAATCGCAGAGAAATAATTTATGATGAGATGATTGGAAGCCATGACAGCTGATTTCTGCCTTCTGTTTAATTTAGTTTTGAAGCCAAGACCCTTTTAGTCTCTGTGAATGATGAACACTGCTTTCTGATTGGTTTAAAAAGCTACATACCACATGCATAGGTTAGTTGTATCTTAATTCATCTATTTAACGATTCACAATGATCAAATTCCACTTCAACTTCACATCTGTCAAGCATTTTCATTACTAATGCAACAGCCATTCAAGTGTATAAGCATTTCAGTGTACCTACAAATGAACGAAAAAGTCTTTGTCTCTCTTTCAAAAACTCTTTCCTTAGATGCTCTTTATGACAAGGCCTGCAGGGCAGACTTCCTCAGTTTGACTTGTTTTTGTACAGAGGAATATGGGGGATTTAGTCCTGCTGTTACACAAACAGAAGCCTCAGGGTTTGTAGTCTGTAGGGGATGTTTTTGTATGCTTCTCTATCTCATCTCCTGTTAACAGAAACCTTAACAAACAGAGGACTTAAGGAATGCTTAGAAACATGTTGCACACACGCACACACACTGTCAAAGTGACATATGCATAACAATATATTGTTCATTAACCTTCTGTCAGGCACATACATAATGTGCACAAACTTAATTACATTCAGATGTATGCATTATTGATTTAGTTGCGTACTTTCAGAATTGCTTTAATTGTAATATTTTGAGCATCACAATATATAGCATGTTTACTACAATGTGTCTCATATTTCAGGTCCGGTTCACATCTCCGAAGAGAAGCACAGGTAAGAAAGCTGAAGTGATGAGTTTTTGCAATGGTAGAGTTCCAGTATCGTTCTCAAAGTACAGATGATTATGCCTGAGTGTAAAACAGCAAAGTCAACCTTCACCTTGGAAAACATCAAAGATACTCCAATAATCAGCAGTGGACCAGAAGCATCAGTTCTTTTCAGGAACCAGCCCCTGTAGATTACAATATTCTCAATAAAGAACCTTTGTAATTGGAGAGGAACCTCAGGGCAAAAAAGAACTGAGGCTCCCAACATCCCATAAAACATACACAGAGGCATCAGAAAAAGAGACAGAGAGGAGATATTGATCTTCTCACAAACAATACTGCAGATCTGAGAAAACGAGGAAGAAAAATCTGTTTCACTCATGTCAGTGTTTTGACAGCACATAATGCAAGTTAAATCAAATGAATGAGAAGAGTTACGCAGTAGAGTTTTTTTTTATAGAATAACTAATGTTGTAACTTTTGTCTGTTTGTCTGTTTATATTTATTCTTTATAAATGTTCTTCATTATTTATTCATTTAGCAGGTGCTTTTATCCTAAACCACTTACAAATGAGAAAGCAATTTAACATGTTGCCATAAGCAGGAATCTATTTACAAGCAGGAATATATCTACAGCAATAGATCTCAGATTTTATATGATTTCAGAAGATCTGATGTAATGTCTAAGTATTGAGTCTATATATTCAGAATACAGTGCAGGAGCCATATAAAATATTTTTATTATGCTTTTTTTTTGTCATTTTCAAGCTTTATAGCCCCTGGTCTCTATTCACTTTCATTGTATTTGAGTTTCAGCTACACTTAATCAAGTATTATCATGCTGCCATTGTGACTATTGTGACCTGTACAATATGTCATATCACAATGTTTTATATAATCTCTCAATGGTATTATAATGACAGCAGCTTTAATAACCTTTTATTGTCCATCCGAGTTATAGCGCTGTCATTTTTAAAGAGGTCTTTTCACATAGCACCAAATGTGTTGCTCTTGTCAGACGTATTCTGAATTAATAATCGCCAGTGAGATGAATAAAGGAAATCTAGTATATGTAAACCAGTTTTGAATCTCCGAATTTGATTATGAAAATTGTCCAGCTCATTTTCCCCATTTAAATGCAGAGAATGCAAGTGTTGTTTGTTGTGTAACCTTTACCAGGCAAGAGAAGCTCATGGGATACAAACATTGGCAACCGAGAGGCAAGCCTTTCAGATACGAGTGCACAGACCGGAGAAACGTTCAGAGATACCCCCAAGAGCTCTGTTTTTTCCTCTTTGCCTGGAGACTGTTGTGGGATACACACGGACAAACATGGCAAGCCATCATTTATGAAATGTTCTGTCTTTTTCTGTTACCCTCTGAATCAATACTGGTTTCAGTATTATGCTGTTTGTGCATCAACAGTTTCTGTGATGTTTCCACAGCTTTGCCTTTGTGCAGCCTTACATAAATGTGCATTAAATAGCAATTATCTGTTTTAACTGTTGAATATTTTGGCAGTCTTTGCTAAATATGACATTTGAAATATACTCATTCTCACACTGATCAACAATGTCCGTTATGCCAAGGTGTGCTTGTTCGTTTTAATGTGCTTTCAAATCAATATTTATGTTAGAATTTGTGGTTTGCTTTGATAGAGTTCAGTAGCATGTACATGTTATGCTGGTGGTATAAAGTGGCGTAAAGCTGAAAAGATTATTCTCATATAAATGGGAGGGAGAAAATGGACAGTACTGTTTAAAATAGAGGTAAAGCTGCCCTCTGCAGGCCAGAAGATGTATTACCACAGGTGTCTGACAACCTGATATGTCGTTTTTGATTCTCAAAACTTAAACTGTAATCAGATCTTCTCATATCTTATAACTATAGCGCTTTCCTTTCTGTCTCACTGAAAAGATGTGGGCAAAAATAAAAAACAAAACCTTGCAGGACTCCTAAGGGAATGGAAGCGAAGTAGATATAATAATCTGTCAGTTAATAGTAATAATAATAATATGTCAGAATTATTTGCCTTTATCAACAGTTATTCAAGCCCTTCCTGAGGACTCCTGACATTTCAGCTACAAGCATGATTGGATGATTATGGTAAATTGACTCACAAATGTGAGTTTTAGTATT
>JAZGTK010015911.1:0-12982 GCA_036877625.1 Ambastaia sidthimunki
GTTATAGTGGCGGGTTGGTCTCGGGTTTGAGATCATTGTTTTAGGGGACGGGGCATAATGAGCAACCACAATGGGCTCAGAATGCTTTAGCATCATTGCCCCCTCCCAAAACAATGGCGTGCCACCCGTTCTGACCCCCCTAAAAAAAGGGCCCGCCAAAATATGTCACATTTACCATCTATCCTAACATAACCTATGAGAGCAGCCCATTCCTACATGCATGTTATCCTGAGCCATTTTCTGACAGATTTGGTAAGGCGAGAAAAAGAGATTTAAAATGATATGTGTACAAAAACTGAGACTTTTCTTTTGCTTTCCCTTATCAGCAAGATTTCATGCTCTCCCTTATCAGCAAGATGTATTGTAGGTCTCTGGAAATGAAGCTTCACAAAGCCAAGGTTTGTTTTCTGTCAGTACTTAATGATATTTAAGGGGAAATTCATTATTGCTGTGTTACAGCTATTTGTTTTAACTGTGCTGTCTGTTTTGCTAGATCTGTATTACGTAAATGCAAGTCCAGAAACCTGAATCAGCTGTTTAAAATGCCAAAAGCATGCTGGCCTACACCGCATGCCTGCATATGATGCTCTTCTCCATCATTTCATCATTGTTTGATGAATTACTGCTGCTATGAACGCTGGAATATATATAGAAACATTTTTAGTTATTTTTTATTTTAACGCTTGCTGTACCTGGGCAGAAATAACACAATAGTAAAGCTCATGATAAAGTTCTATATTTACTTAAAAAGGAGGCGTGTTTACACTGTAAATAACGACAGTGACTTAATTTAAAATACAAGTTAAAGCGTAATAACCTGAAATTGTGGAAGCTGTTTGAATAGGATGTAGGTATTTGTGCTAAAAATCTGTTTGCACAAATGGTTTTTCTTGTTTGTTTGTTTAAAAGATTGCTAAAAATATCTTTAAAAATTAGAATTCTGTCACGCTCACTAGCAAACTGTTCCTGCTCATTTTGCTATTCAGACCCTCTCTCTCTCTCTCTGTCTGTCTCTCTCTCTCTTTTTCTCCCTCTGCCTCTTGGTGGGCCCTAATTACAGTGAAATAGAGACCCAAAAACTTTATAGGCTGACTCAAACGCTGGCTTAGTAAAACTAGCTGCTTCCATCAAGCACCTTGCATGTTCATTGAGATGGAGAGTGATGTAAAAAGAGAAATGGGGTTTTCTCTCGTTTTCCATTTAGCTTCCCTCCCTCCCTCGTATTCATGGATTACAGCCTGTAATCTCATTAAAGTGGCCGGCCGTGTACATCTAGTGCAGTGTGCTCTGTAATCAGCCAAAGACATGCTGCTCATCTCGGATAAAGCAGAGGTGTAAGGTGGCCATTCAGTAGCCGGACCCAGCCGGACTTATTCAACAGAGAGGGCCGGCCACCGAAAAGGGGTGGAGACTTGAAAGTTAAAGGCATGGGCTACAAAAACTGAGCCCTGCCTGGTCTTGAGGTTAGGTGCAGAGGCTAATTACAGAGTGAGCCGGGCTTGAATTGTTATTGAGGGAAAGGGGATTAGAGGACGCACACACACTCACCAGTCATTACTTTGGATGCATTTAACTGTGCAAACAGGTGCGCACACAGAAGAGTTGGAAAAGACTGCTGTAACCTGAGCTGGCTGAGGCACACGTGTGATTGGAGCACACACACATAAACACACAGGCTATACTAACATCACTTCTGTGTTGCTCTGATTAAGTGCCAGCATACAATTTTGATTGTGTGCTTTTGTGTACATTGTAATGTAAAAGCCTGGTACTTTTGTCATGGTAAAACACAAAACTACTTCTACTTCATAACTTATGCAGAATATTAACACTTCAAATCACTTTAAGTCACTTATGATTCAGGCCTGTCCATGTTCTTAAATGTAATAAAGTATGGATTTTTTTTTTTAAATACACAAATTTGACTAACCTGAGTATGCATTCTCGTTCTGTAGTAATTGTTCTTGTACTTACTGGAGGTGCAGACAGGGGGCGCTGTGGTGCAGCTGCTTGTGGAGCGCAAAGCTGAGGGCATCCGGGCGGAGCGCAAGGTGTCGGTTAGAAGATCTTCTTGACTTCCTCGCCCACCTTCATCCTTATCATCAGCCGACCCCTTTGATGACTCAAGCAACCTGTGACATCATCAGCGAGAACCGTTTCCATCAATGATCAAACAACTCCTGTGCTACAATGTTAGATTTGTAAGATCAATATAGAACATTTTCAGTTAACTGACAGTATACTAGCTAGCATACTTGCTAGTAATTGACACACGTTTAACCAACTGAAAGGTGAGTTCGTAATGTTTGTCAAAATGAGAAACCAGATTACCACCAACTTCCTGTATTTTTAAATAAAATAAGAGCTTTCATTCACTGCACTAGACTGCATTAAACATTAGCAGAGTGTGGACGAGTGCTGTCTGTGGTACTGAAATACTGTCTACTCGTGGCTTTGGACCCCAGTCAACGGTTTGGTTTTCATGCAGGCTAGAGGCTTTTTGAACTGTAATTCACATCTGGAATTTTTTTTCTCAAACATCCAATAATCACAGATGATAACCACCCACAAAACTCTGCCCCATAGCAACCATCACATTCAGGCATAACAAAAGTGTGCATTTGTATAAAAAAGGTAGCAAGTAAAACTGAGCCCAACCGGCCTCATTTAGCCTAAAGAAATGGCTGCACTTCTGTGTAAAGAATTGGACTGTCATAAAAAGCTCCCTGGGCACTTATAAGGAAGTAAGTGCTGTCTAACAGTGAGCATCTTTAGAGTTTACAAAGTCTGTTGAAGAAGTTGAGAGGCAAGTATAGCAGCACTTTCAAATAAGAATAAATGGGACCTGGAGGGTACGGATCACAAGAAGCCCACATGAATTTTAACAGAAGGAATATCAGAGGGGTCCAGATCACTAATCAGTGTGGGTTACATGCGGCCGCTCCTTCTCTATTCAGACGTGCCCTAATGAGGGGGCAACATTCTGCCACAAAAAGGATGGACACGCGGACGGGCACGAATGGATTGTGCGCACAGCTACACACGCTGTTAAACCAACTCCCGTCGTTCCCTTGGACACAGTTCAGACTCTGCATGAATAGTCTGTGAAGGAATTTGGGATCTTGAGTTTCCAGGTTTGAAAACTTGGAGCGCGCAACACGTGAATTTGAGGTTTCCGGACGCGCATGGTGTTCATTTATGAAAACACTGGTCTAAATAGTGACAAAAGTAGTATTTTGGAGGACGCAAACCCAGCTGGTATTATCTGATGCTACATTTTGTGGGCTGATCATTCACAGTCAAACACAAGAGACCAGAAAATCAAGTGGAAAACACGCTTTATCCACCTTAAGGCGCGCATGACGTAACAGACCCCATTTATTGATTCTTTCACGATTTATATACTGTAAGGAAAAGAAAACGTCGCCTTTCTTTCCAAAAGTTATTTCACACTAGAAATCAGATTATTCAAGCTAGTGGACAATTCAAACCTATTATTTGAAATGCTGGTTTAACATGTGATAGAAGTTTGTGCTCCGAACAGTTTTGTTTGCACCTCAAAAACTTCGTTTTCATTGTTAAGATGGGTTACCCACTTTTCTTCCTTTGGACAATGACCTGGGACGTGTTTTTCGTCTTTAACACTTGCCCTCTTGTGTACAGCACTACACGCTGTTTTTAAAGGGACAGTTGTTGAGTGCGCGTCGCGCGCTGCTGTCAGAAAGGCACACGCGCCGCACGCGCGCACACGGCCGTTCAATTCATTACAGCAGGCACGCGCCCGCCCCGCGCGCACACACTCTACCTGTCAAACTCAAGGACTCCGAGTAACTTTCGCACAATGTGTATTTTTGTTTTTATGAAGAAATCTTTCTGTGTTTATTTAGACCGAATGTTGAAAAATAAAACATTCGCACGCCTTTTGGCTTTTGGAGAACTAAACAACTGTTAGAAGCATAATAATAAATAATTTGAGTCTCAAAGTGCAAATATTTGTCAGTATTTACATATAGGTTTTCCTTCTTTATAATAAAGAGCTGGTTTGGTCATTCGTTTAGTCTTTTGTGACTACAAAAATTGGCAGGGTTAGACGATAGAACCAACAAAAATATTTTAATGTAAATTAACTTTTTTAAACATTTTTTTGCGCTCTTTATGTCAAACACATACAACACTGCGTATTTTTCTAAACCTGTTGTGTTCACCAAATTGGCGTTTATTTTCATGAAACTGTCCAGCATGCTGGTCACGTCTCCTGCCTCACAACAGACTGACTGCTGAGGGTTAGCGGTCTTATCACTTTTGTTGCTCATGAGAATGAAAACATAAAGTCTGGAAATCTTGATGCTTGGTCCTAGTAGTTCGTATTCACTCTAATAGACAAACACTCAACGCAACAGAAATATTTTAAAAACCTTTTATTATGAGACTAAAGTATAGAAAATATGGAGATAAGGCATTTTTTCTTTTCTGAAAGAAGCAAACCCCAGTATTGTAAAGGCAAAGTTGAACAGGCAGTATGGGGATACAAAATACCGCCGTTGTGTTTCGTTTGGACAATAGCTGCATAACCTTTGATCACTGTGAACTCCGAGTCATATCACAATTGCAAGTATAACCCCTATTAAATAAGACACGTCGGTGTTGAAACTTAAACTCTTTGAGTGTTAAAGTCATCTAAAACCTCTATAACCGTAAAGGGAACTGCCAGCTGCGATGCATTTGAGATTATACATCTGAATATGTCAAAAAATATATACATATTAAAACGAATGTGTACAAAAACATCTATAAATCTCTTACATACAAAAATAGCTTAATATATTTAAAAAACAACATGTTTTATACAAATAGAACTTCATAGAATAAAATTCGCCGGGTTGGAAGCATCTTAGTGTTACAGGTGAGAGGGGGGTCTATCTAACCATTGTTAGCTGGAGGATATAGGTAGGCTAAATAACAACACTTTTATATTGCAATTTTATATATTCCACACATTTGTGGAAAGTCTCTTTTTAAATGGATTTCTTGGGCGAATGCGCTGGAAGGACCGGATTCCTAGCCGGAGGTTCCGTCTTCCCTTTAAGTCCTTTGGCTCTTTGACACTCGGGGCCGGTGGCTGTCGATTTGCCGGTTTATATGGGCCATCTCTGGGTGTAGCTTTGAGTCTGTCCGAACCGGACCGTAGCGCAAACGCAGTGCTTTGTGTTCTTAGAGGACGGGGTCATCCGGGTGCCTCCAAAGCGAGTGCTGCGTTTTTTAGGCGTTTCCTAGAAATAAGCAATAAATATTATTATACATGCATAAACAACAATAGGACCTGATCTAGAAAGACAATAAAGATGATATTGATTTATACAGTAAAGAAAACGAACCTTTTAGAAATGTTCAAAACCAGTTGGTGAAGTCCAGGAGCTCTTGTTCTTCTGGACTCAGAGGGTCGTATGAACCCTCGTCTGAGGAATAAGATGACACCGGTGAACCGGCCATAGAGTTCATGTCATTGGAGTAGTTCTGGGAGATGGTGGGTGACAGGACGCCCGACTGGAACGCTGCGCTCACCGCGTCATGCTCATCCAGGAGCTGCTGGAGCGCACGGATGTACTCCACGGCGGAGCGCAGGGTCTCCACTTTGCTCATCTTCTTGTTCGCTGCGCCGTTGGGTACGTGTTCGCGGAGCGTGGCAAAGCCGTTGTTCACCAGCTTCACTCGGTTGCGTTCCCTCTCGTTCCGCCTTGCTACAGCGTGGGGCTGCTGCTGGGGCAAGCTGTACCCAAAGCCCGCAAAGTTAAGCCTCCGTTTGCATCGGAGAAGCTCCGGGGAAGACGATCGCTGTCGCTTCGCCTGCTTTGACGCTGACTTGTTACTGCACTGGCTGTCGGTCGGACTGAGTTGGATGTTTTGCGAGGCTGCGGCGAAAAAACAGGCAGGTGGCATGAACTGCTGCTGGTTTAGACTTATTTCCATCTTGGCAGTGATGTCCATTTCCCGGGAAAAAGAAAAGAAAAAAAGAAAAACGTGGAAATACGAATCAACACAAAAGCTTTCTTTGGACTGCCCAGCGGCCGTGCGTCTTGCTCGTGGCGTTCACGCGTTGCTTTATGTCTATTTTGAATAGACAGCGGTGCTCTGGGCTCTCGACCTGTTCTGAGTTGTGAGATGGGAACGAAGCGGCCTTTTCAACACGCCGGCGGCGCGTCGTGCGCTCCCCTGACCACGCCCCCTCTTGCCTCTCGTATTCACCTTGCGCAGAGATGCGGTCGCGTTGCGTACGCCCGACGCGTGCCGCTCCTGCCGCTGCTGAGTAAACAACTTCTCGTAAAGAATGAGTGGAGGTGTTTATTCGGTTATGACAAGTGATTCACGGGGAACAAAAGCGCACACACAACTTCCAGTTGCATTGAAAGGCATCCCGTGACCTTTACATTTTAACATTTGTCTTAACACTTTAAAACGCGTCATTAAATTTTATAAGATTCATAATTTATATGCCACAAGAGCCATAACATAAAAAGGTGTATAGTTATATTGAACCCTGCTTGCAATAAAAAATACACCCTGTACAAATAGATATTCAAATTGTTCAAACTTGTAATAAAACTATTTCTATTGTAATTAATACTATTTTTTACATGAAAACACGGGTTTTTACTGGTAATTTACTTTCATTGGACTCTACACAGGTTATTCCTGAGTCCTGGATTCCTGAGTCCTGTGCAGGTTATTCCTTTGTCCAACTAAGACGAATCTGGTTCCTTGTTATTCGAAATCATCACAGTTGGAAAGGATGGGTTATTTTGTGGACCCGTGTGCTTGGTTACACTTTATTTACTATTTTTTCTTACAGCAGACGTGATACACTATATGTCTCGATTAATTCCCCCTTCCATAGAGGATGATAAAGAAACATCGCTTTGACGAAGAGAAAACACCAACAGTCTCTGGGCAAGTTTGCTTAAACGACTGTGCCTGCGCCGGTTTTTGCGGGTGTGCGCAACGCGCGTGGAGCGGGGAGGGGGGCAATAAATTGTGTAATTTCTCTTAGCTGGCTGAGGCATTCAAGATCGGGCCAGCATTCAAGCACCCAGCCCCCTCCAACTTTCTTTTCTCCCCTCTCTGTTTTATTCCTCCCCTCTTTTTGAGCCCAGCAAGGGCGTTTAGAAAAGAAGCGTGGGTTCTATTCACCCAGGCTGGGAGTAGATGAAACATATCTACCGTACTGTCAGTGCATTTGCAGAGTCCAATTAGGGTTTTGTAAGCCCTTCTTTCTTTTACGATACTTTAAGCTTAGGGAAGATTTCCAGTCATTGCCGGGTGTAATAATTAATATGACATCCGGGCGTCCGAAGTTCTGAAACACCCGCCCGTCTTACAACTCCGGAGAGCAAGTTATAATAAATAATAAAACTCACACAAAGCCGTTTGTTTTCTTTGATATGCGGGGTTATATTTCAATTTGGTAGCTGTTAAAACTACATTGCAAAGTTGTTTTGTGATAGATTCAATGACTATTCATCGGTCTGATTTCAGAGCAGGTGCGGGTCGTTCATGCGCCGCTATTTCAGAAAGCCCGTTTTTGAACATTGTTGCTTGAGAGCCCGTTGACCCGGACGAGACTTTGGTAATCACCCTAATTTTCATATTCATTTGTGTTAACTGTGTGCTTCTCCCCGACTCCATAGCAATAAAGTACATACACATTTCTAGCATGCAATTTTGGTAAAATTTTACATTACAGTGACCTCCTTACACATATTAGGCTGCGTGCTACTTTATTATTATTATTATTATAGTCTAATAATAGCCTAACAACAACAACAGTACTTATATACAATACAGACCCATTTTAAAGCACAAACTTTATAGTAAAACTACATTTTCTAATCATAAGCAAGACGTGTCGGTCATATAATTTGTTGTTTCAAGAGTCATTTCACATGAGTGTTAACAGATAACATGACCCGATTGTGTGATAGCATTTCTATACAGAGGGAGTCTACTGTATCCGAAACTTACTGTACCTTACGACATGCAGGTGTTTGGGGACCAGATGTCTTCAAAAGTTGATGTTCAAAGAAGTTCGTTGCTGATGGTTTCGCACCTTGAGAAGATATAAATAGATATAACATAATAGTTAATTATTCATATTTTTAAGTTGCATGCGATTGAAGATAGTTTATGGTGATAATATCGAGCTAATTGTCAGATATAATCCTTTCTAATCTGTGGTTTGTGATAAATATACAAAATATGCTATAAATATATAATATTTGGGGTTTAAACTGCAGTTAATGGATGAGTCATCAGAAGTTTTTAATGCGGCAAAACCTGTTTTTGAGCTCAATGGTCAAAACCGATGCAGCTGATTTTAATCTGTGCGCAAATTGGAAGCTGTAGGAAACTATTGCCATCTAGTGGTAAAGTCGTGCATTGTACGAGCATGTTAAACATTAAAAAATGTAAAATAAACTGGTAGGCTTACAATAACAGTGCTTGTTTTTAATGTCTGTTATTTTTTAACTGAATGTAAACTACAAATTGTCTATGTTTAACATTATATCCACACATGCGCTCACCTGAAGTCAGTTAACTAATATTTGGCGCCATCGCATGGACACAAACCAAAATCTTGTTTTTTTTTATAATACTTTTAAAACATGGAAATTCTCTTATTAGTTTGTATCCATAAATAAACGAATCCCCTAATGCAATTATTGTTTAATCGTTGCTATCCGCCGCACAGATTAGAAATGCAATCGTTATGAAATACAGACTATGAACTCCATCCATGCACATCCGCCCCTTAGAAAATCTATATAACTAGACAACTAACCAGATGTGCTGTGCTGGCAGCTTTCAAACGCCCCACGGGTGACACAGACAGGTGTCACGTGGTGCTCTTAAATTGCACGAGTTTTGCATAGAAGTGGACAGAAACATCCAACGCATCAACGTCACCTGACGACTGAAGCAAGAATGGACGCAGGTCTCAGATCAATGAACGGTAAACAGGGAAGAAAGGTGATTTTTTTTAAAACTTTTTTTTATTTTGTAATATTTACTTTAAATATGTACATAATCCTTATAATTACTTTTCTTATAACTTATTCTAAAAGTGGGCTTACAGGAATGCACGTGTGACTTTTGTTGCAGGTGTTTTAAAGTACCTCTTCTTACACATACACATAACCTTACATTTTTAAATGCTGTTAGTTTTTTAAACAATGTTTATGTAGCAAATCAAATGCAAAATAACTTTGTTAATGTTTAACATTTACTCATTTGGCAGCCGCTTTTATCCAAAGAGACTTACAGTGAATTCAAGGTATATATTTTTATCAGTACTTGTGTTCCCTGGGATCGAACCCACAACCTTTGTGCTGTTAACACAATGCTCTACCAGTTGAGCTATTGGGTTTCTAGTTTCCAACTGGTATTCATTTAAAGGATCAGAAAATGAGAGATGAACGGGTTTAAATTAAAAGACTGCAAGGCCACAGAAAGTTGTGTTTGATTGTCAGAGGTCAGGTGTAAATTTTGGTTTCTGGTTTTTTAACAGGGCTCCTTGAGTTCTTATTACTTGGAAGAATCGACCAGCAATTCGGGTGTGTTGTCCTGTATCTTCTCCCTAAAGGAGGGTGTCGGTGCCCTCGCCCGGGCTCTTAAACTATTTGAAGTAAGTGTTCAGAGTGGGTAAACACTTTTGTGTTATTTATTCCGAGACACTTTGAGGGTCTCTCTCTCTTTCTCTCTCTCTCTTTCTTTAATACTCACCACACATTTTCTTAGACCAAAAGATGAGGGTCAGGAACATCATAGAACATTTCTACAAATACAAACACTGAACAGAATGTATTTGAGAGGGATTGGTTAATGATATGCAGGTGATGTAAGGGTTTGTTTGATAAGGTTAGTGAAGTTTGTAATCTGCCCTCAGCTGATAAAAAGAAATGGTGACCCCCACAGCACTGATATTTGTTCACTATAAAAACATGGAACCGTGGGGTACGAACGCTCAAGCATAACACCACAGCAGAGAAACTGTACGGTTACATTTTTACCTCTATATTGGTGTAAATGAGTGATGACTTTAGGTTAAATCTGAATTAAGGTTAAAGGTCAAGGTTAAAACTCTGACCAAAGACTGAGTCATGTGTCTCTTTTCAAGAAACCTTAAACACAGTCTTGAACTTTTTGCCTCATCTTGGGTTTTTGCCCATATTGGTGTTTATTGCAGCAGTGTGAAATAGCCTTAAAGGGACAGTTCACCCAGAATTAAATTCTCTTATCATTCACTCAAACCCACATGACTTGTGTTTCTAAGAAAACACAAAGTGATTTAACCATTTGGTAGCCGCTTTTATCCAAAGCGACTTACAGTGCATTAAGGTCATACAGTTTATCAGATACAGATTTCTTGATTCATTTCCAAATTTCTACCCCACTTGTATCAAAGTTCAGGGTGTCTTGTTTAAATACAGTGTTTATCTTTCTAGAGTTCATGTAATCAAACATGATCAAAAGTACATGACTTGTTTCAATTAATAATTGCAGGATATAATAATGTAATAATTTTGATCACATATTGATATTTACATAAACATCCTGCACTTTACACAGCACTATAAAACTTCCCATAACAAAATCTCACCCACTGCTTAACAAACTGATGAGCTCTATTGCAGCCCTTGTGCTTCTCTGATGCCTTCATGCAAATCAATAATGGGTATGTGCCAAACACACACCCCCGGTGCCACTATAAAGATTAAAGCTTTGTCGCCGGCTTCTGATTGGTCCTTCTGTACCACCCTACTCCACCCCCTGAAACACACTTCACTCCGCCCTCCATATTTACCCTGAACATAACATGTTAATTATGGGCATAAAGAGCAATTTACTGCAACACAAACATTCAATGTTTGCTGTGTATAAAAAGAATGTTTGTGTAAAAACATGAAAACAACTAGAATAATTGTTTATCTCTCTATTCTGGATCTACTCTCTTGTTTAAACAGCATATGTGACCATTTATGAATGATTAATATTAATTATAAACTTCACATAACAGACTTTTGCGGCAGTTCGAAATGCAAACTGAAGTATCACCGTCGTGATTGTGAAAGTTTAAACAACTAAATACTAAATTGAACCAATAATAAACTAACATTTATTGTCAAGTAATGTGGACTAAAGATGTATAGGGGCTTGTTAGTATTATAGAAACATATACAGTCATGTAAAGAAAAGGATAGTGTAGATATAATACTGACAAGGCCCTAAACATCTGCATGTAAACCCTTGAATTAAGTATTTAGCAGCAATAATAATAATAATAAGAAAAATAATAGACAGATTTGGAAATGATGTTATTTGCTTTTTGCTGTGTTAAATATAAGAACAAAACCAGACACCTTATTTTTCTTTATTTGAATCAATGTGCCAGCTTAGATTTAAATTCTGTTATCTTTATTCTAAGTTGATTCTCTTTCACATTTTGTGTTGGCTGCAGGAGAAAGGCATTAATCTGACCCACATTGAGTCTCGTCCGTCACGCAAGAACAAAGAGGAGTACGAGTTCTTCATCAGCGTGGATCTGACCTCCTCCAAAATTCTCGATGAAGTCGTCGATGGCCTGCGCACACAGATCAGTGGCCAGGTGCATGAGCTGACTCGCAACAAACAGAAAGACACGGGTGAGAGAAAAACACACACACACATCACAGCATCACTATGATAATGTAAGAGACAGACAGACAGACAGTCTGTAGAAATGGGGATGATGTAACCACTAATAAATGTCACTGTGGAGATGGATGACACGTACCCTCATGCTCTGACCCTCTTATCGGTTGTTTCCAGAATTACATTAGTTTAGTTTTTGAGCACTAACAGACTCACGGAAACAGACTGAAAGCATATTAACTAATTTTGTGAGTCAGTTTATCAGGGTTGGAGGTCAGAGTTCAATACAAAGACTGACAGACCAACTGACCTCACCACAATTCCATACTCTGCCCAATAAGAAAACACAGAGCAAGGGACATTTATGGATATTTATAGGAAAACCAGTCTGGGTTTTCAGTCAGACTCAGTTCTGGGTTTTTTGTTCTGACCGCCCCAGGCTGGACCTCACTGCTCAACTATGTACTGATGGCTGGACCCCCAAAGAGTTTAACTGTCATAAATCTGGAAGATATACAGCCCTGATGGCTGTAGAGCAGGATTTGGCCTTACAGCCTGGATATCTTGAAGCCCTCTGGCTTATTTTGCACACAAAGCCCCTATTTATCGTTGTCTCATACATCTCTGTTAACATGCCAATTATTATGACCACAACACCGATATTAGCTCACATCCAGCCCTTTGTCCATTAATCTCAATTTCCTTTTCATTAAAAGTCTTCTTTTTTTCTCAAAGTCTTTTTAATTACACAATTAACACATTATAAATGGGCTTAAAAGTCTGATTAATTTGTCTACTTTACATTTTTCTGGTGTCTATATACAATGTTTGGTAGAAACTACCACATTAAACCACTTTTAAACAGTCAAATAATTAAACTGGGATTGCATCCCACCAGTCAGATGGTCATTTCTTGTTTAAGTTGGTGATTCTTGGGTAATATAAGCTGCAATGTTGACCAGACCGTTTGTTATGCACTCAAAGGTCTGTCTATGAGAGACCAAGACTGAACAACAAAATTCTAACACACATTCTGATTTAGAAACATGCAGGTGGTTTAGAATGTTTGTAAACAGGAAATGATTATAAAAATGTTCTTCTGTTTTCCTCTTTATGTTGTCATCAGTTCCATGGTTCCCCAATGACATCCAGGACCTGGATCGTTTTGCCAACCAGATTCTCAGTTATGGGTCAGAGCTGGATGCAGACCACCCTGTAAGACACTAGACTACTTATGAGGACACAAACACATGACAATGATGTGTGTAATGTGTGTGAAATATATGTATATATACAGTCT
>JAZGTK010015912.1:0-12982 GCA_036877625.1 Ambastaia sidthimunki
AATATATTTAAAAAGGAGACTTAAATTAACATACTTCGATTTCCTGTTATAACAAGTATTTTTGACAGTTAATTCAAACGCTGCTTGTGGCTCACACTCTGCACACACACATTAAAAGTGAAATCAGTTCAGATTTTTCTTTTGATGGCTAAATGAAAGCAGGCATGGGAAATCAAATGAAAATCAAGCAGTGTTTAAAGCGAGACACTCGAAGTTATTTTCCTGCTGTTTTGTTTTTGTTTTGAAGTGGATGCGTGTAAATTTTCCATAACCACCTATATGTGTGTTTTATTTTCTGAACAGAAAGCATAACAAGACTTCAATGAGCAGTTACATCTGAGAGAAGTGTATGCACTATGCGTGCATTAGTAGACACCTGTCTAGCCACAATTACTCAGATCTTGTCTGACTTGCTTTTACTGAACATTTTCAATATACAGTAAAACTGAAGTTCTTGAAGATTGAAGACCTGGGCATCTTTTTATTCAGATGTGACAGAAACCAATTGAATTTTTGAATTGATGTTCTATATACAGTATATCTGACCTGGCCATCACTGCCTGGAAACGGCAGGAAGTGAATGTGTATTTAAACTGATGGCCTGAAGATCTGACTTGGGCATCATTGGCAGTAGTTGGATGTGTTAGAATTAACATAATTATCTGACATAAGTGCTTGGTAATGGCAGCAGCCATATGTGTGTTGAACTGTCCAAAGGATACATCTTGGGTTGTAATAATGTGGCTATAGGCAAAATTTAAAGTTAAGAAACCCTGCTTATTTAACCAATCACCAACTTTCAAACCCAACCACTTATCCTAAAATCAGACAAGCATGTTGTTTCATTTGCCAGTCATTCTCCCTGAGGAGAAGAGCCAACGCAAAACAAATGAAGAAATAAATTAATAAACACAGATTGTTCTGCTTTGATAGCGTTCTTCAAAGCTTGTCTTCTCCTTCACTGACTGGAGACATCACACAGCAGCAAGAGTGAAGCCACGGCTTGCTTTCTTCCCTGTGATGTTTTGTAAATCAGGATAAGTTTTGTGCTAGAAGGTCTTGATGATCAGGGTTGCCCCCCTCCAACCGCACTCTTCCCATTTCACCTCGAAGCTCCAAGTACAAATGTTTGCCCAACAAAGGTGCACATTAAAAGAAAACACTCAGCCCTTGTGACACCTGAGAAGTGTGCTAAGTGTCCTTTAAGCAGAATAAAACACTTTGCCTAGTCTTAAATGAGAGTGATAGCTCTCTGGCTGAGAATTATGTTTGTATGAAAATCAACAGCTTTCTTCTCTTGCCAAACACTAAGTGTACAGCTGTGGCTAAACATGCTAACTACAGGCTCTTAAAGGCTGAATAAATAAACCAGTCTTCTGCTGCAAACACTCAAGATGCACGAAACCTTTGGTTGTTTATGCATTAGAGCATCCACAATCAGTTTTAATGTATGATTATGTGGCTATGGCTCGAATTGAAAGTGATGTAGCTGATCCAGTTTGAGAAAAGACTTTTAAATTTGGAGTTCTTTAAAGAGCTCTAGAGAAAATAAGACAAGACTTCTAAAGACAAGAAACTGACATTTACAAGCACAGATTCAGAGTACAAATAGGACGTTTACTACACTTGTTCAAGTCTCACAAAATAATTTTTTTATCAAGTATATACCAAACAAACTGTTCTTAATAATTAAAGATCTTAGAAATGACCAAATTCATTAATACGGTTATATTTGCTTCTCATTTTGGAATAATTGTAGTATTGTTATGTGTTCATTTGTTTGGGCAAACTTCTTATTCTTTTAGCTTTTTATTTGCAGTTCTTATTTTAAATAAAGTAAATAAACCATCCCTGATACTGTGATACACTGATGTACACAACACTCAACAGCGAGCGTTGACACTATAACTGCAGAACAGAACTGCAGTACCACAGATATATTACATATCCATTCAAAATGCCTTGTGACTTTATCTCACCTGGGCCACCGCCACCTGTGTCTGCTGCTGCTGTTGGGTGAGTTGTTGCTGGAGCAGCTGGAGCTGGTGGTGTACAGACAGGGGAGTGCCGGCCGACAGCTGACTGCCTGATGGAAGCAGCAGCTTGGGGGAAGCCAGTAGGATGTTGGGCTCCTCTGAGACCTGAAGTAAGAAAAGACTTATGATTAATCTACATTATCACTGTAAACTGTATCAGATTATTATTTAGCCATTTGCAACTGTAGCGTATGTTAGGGGTTTGGTTTGGTACACTACACAGGATTTTCTGGTACTGTTTGTAAACATTTAGACTTGGCCCCTCCTCTTGGGCGGAGCACTGCCAGAAGCGCACACCCCCATCCATTATCTGTGCAATGTTATTGGCTGGGTGCTACATGCAAACAAATCTTCCATTAAAAACTGGCCAGCTGTGATTGGTTAAAGTTTAGTAGTTTGTTTCCTGGATGAGTAAAATAAAGTTTGGGAGCTTTAAGCAGTTTTTTGTCTTAGATAAATGGCTTTAGATAAAGGCTTGTGCCAGCAGCATGTTTATAAACACTATATTGTTGCATTAAACGTTTAAGGAACCTATTAGTCTATAAATTAAAATCCTGTCACCCTCATGTCATTACGTCAATAATGATAATTTAAGAAACCTAATTAAATTGACATTATTAACATTAAATATAATGTGATGTATTTAAAATTTATTGATGATCAATTGCCAGTAATTATTTATTTTAGCTTATGTATTTCTCAATTTCAGCAATTTTAAAATAATCATCACAAATACACGCAGCCATCAAAGCATTCACAATTCTTTTGAAACACAAAACAACTATTACACTTTAATTCAGGCAGACAACAAAGTTTGTAGTGCTTGAATTTTTCGTGACTTATTAAAGCAATAACCAAGGGAGCAAAATAAAAACGAACTAGTTTAGCATTCATTAGTCCATGACAAGCTTTCTTGTGTCATGTTTTTCTCTCAAAACATCCGCATACTTGTCAAACTCGCTATTAGGTAACCACATGCCAGAACGAAGTTTGTGGTCTGAGATGCATCTTAGCTTAGACTTGGATATTAATTTCAGTAGTCCGTGTAGCTGTGGTGCAAACAAACACAGCACAGAGGGGTGGGAGGCAGTTGACTGTGACAAATTGATAGTTTCATCCTCGGCCAACTTATTTATATCCCAGCTGGGTTGAAAATATGGTAATGCCAGCTGTCAGTTATTGACCTCCCACACAGACAATTGAAAGAGTAAATATGAAACCTTCAGCAGCAGTGGACAGAGGAGATAGACGTGCTGTAAAGCCCTTTGGTATATTCTGGAATTGCAATCACAGAATGAAGGATGAGGGACACCAAACCTGGGCATTCAACCACGAACATCTTCTGGGATCTAAAAGTTACCTGTTATGTTGTACTGTTATATACCTGAAGTCAAGTGTGTCATCTACAAGGGGAGACAACTATAGCATGTGCGTATTTCCTCAGGAATGTAAAGAAGAATTCTGAGGAATTCTGTAGCGCTTCAAAGCAGGATTTGTTTTGCTGGAGCAGCCTGACCATAATTTCTGGTTCAACCAATGGCATGAGTTTAGGGTGGAAATACCTGGTGCTAAAAACAACAAAATGGATGCTTGGGGCCAGGTAGAAATACATTTAGAAACAATAATAATTTTTGCAAATCCATTTCGTGATGCCAGTAGGTTTAATTACACACTTGACCTTTAAATATGAAAATCAAAATCAATTCTGCATTAAATGATTCTTTCTCTCGTATCCCAGAAAAACATATATCCACACAATAAGCCTTTTATTCAGACTAAACTGTTGTCAAACAAGGCCGTGAGCAGTGCACTGGACAAAGAAATGCTCTACTGGTTCACCTCTGTGTGCCATATTTTTCATTTCTTACCCTGTTGGCAGGGCAAACACGGGTGAGTGGTGGTCTGAGTCCGCTGATGAGCGTTGCTATCTGTGTGTCTACTGACAGCAGTTTATTTGAGCCACATTGTAAACAACACCTGCTTTCACAGACGCCTTACAGAGATTTTACCTCAGCCCGAGATCCTTCTGACATCAGCTGATACATAGCTTTAAAAAAGCTTGAATAGTATGCTTGGGGAAAGTGTTTTGTGAATTATACTTTAAGCTCATCTTCTGATGTTAACTGAAAAATTGTTGTTGAGCACAGCTTCCATGATTAAATACTTCCTACGTTTGCGCTTGGGTAATTCAAGGCCATGATATTAAGATGATAAATCATGGATTAAATAATTTATGTTATAATTAGAATGTTTGGACTGCACGTTGCATGTTAAACAAGTATCTCAAAAAACCACAGAAAGCAATTTAAATGCGCTTAATGAATATTTTCTTACAGAATTCCCATATTCCTAATGAATGATTCATTAATGAATATATTTAAGACTTTAAACTATAAAGCCAACAAGAGTCTGCAGAGTCCAGATGTGTCATAGGACGAAACACACAAAAGCTCAGATAACTGGAGCTTGCATGTCAACAGATGGGCTTCATAATGAAGTATTGTAGTGGTGTGTGGTGAACTTGAAATAAAGAGGCAAAGTCCCTTCTGCATTTGGGATTTAGTCCAATCTAAAATCATTTTCTAGGTATAACAGATGTTTAGATGGTTTCCAGGTTTAAAACTTATGGATCAGAGTCTATTTCCCATCAAAAAGCTTATACTCAATAAAGTACAATACTATTTTTGTAAAGATAAAAATAAAGACAATGTATTTGTCAAGCTGTATGGTTCCATATAAAACCTTTGACATCCATAGAACCTTTCTGTTGTACAAAAGTTCTTTGCAGTGGAGTACCATTTACAGACTACGTAAAGATAAAAAAAAAATGGTGTTTTGATTAACACATTCTTTGGAGAACTAATTGGAGAATTAGTATAATTTTTTTTTAATAATAATAATAATATTGATGCCACCTCTTAGAAAATGCCCAATGTAGTTTTTATTTTGTGTTGGTGCAACATAACCCAAACTGCTCAGCTGGGCCACAGCCAGCAGCTAACAGCGCTGGAGAATTGGGTAATGGATGGACCAGAGAAGAATGGAGCAATGAAGAAGTTGTTTAAAAGGAAAATAGAGATTGACTGCAACACGGGCTGACTTTAAAACAGGTTGTTTGGTGCTGTTAAAATCACATGAGAAACTGAGGTGTGACTAAAAGAGACAGAGAAAACTATTAAGAAGCACTGTGATCCAAACCATTACAGACAAAGCCTTACAGGTCTATTTGAAAGTGGTGCCCTTATGGCCCTGATATACTTCAAGCAAATCGAAGAACGACCAAAGAGCATGTGAAGCCATTTCAAAACTAAACGTGCATTTGAGTTTCAGTAATACAAAATGACTCTGTGCCCAAACTTTTAGAATAACTTTTAACCGGCTGTTAAACACCTGCTAAACTGCAGCATCTGTATCAGCTATGCATGAAAATGGACTCCTACTGCTCCTATATCTAAGTGGACTCAGACCTTCCTGCTCCACAACAAATAATATCGCATAGCAATATGACAAGGTCTAGATTCTGGAATTGTACTGGAAGAATTGTAATGTAGTTTCCTTGTACTTAGTTCTGACAACACCAATAATTAAAAGGGCAAACAAGACTCAGTGTCATCCAATGACAACAGACTCCAGTGCTGGACTCTTGCATCCAGCAGCATGTCAAAGTAAAAATCAGAAAATGTGAAATTAAAATTTTCTAAGACACGGATGTAAACTCACGAGAGGTGACAAAGATAAGACATACATGTATAAAGTAAATCGGTACGTCATTGTTCATGTTTACTGTCACAAAATGCTCCAAGTGGTTTATACAGTCAAAGAGGAGAAAGGTCTGGAAATCACTGTAGGCATTAGTACAGTGCACTATGCACACAAAATAATTCTTCTGAATTATAAATCACAACAAGATCATGCGGCAAAAATGAACATGCTGCTGTCATATATCACAGTACCTTAAATTCCTCCATGGACTCCAATGTATTCTGAGTCTCACATGCAGTGCTAAATAAATTCAGATCATAAGGATTCTGCAACATCTAAATGTCAGCTGCAGATAATCTCTGCATTTTGTGGAGAAATGTGCTGCATGTATCTGTATACCTTTATATATAAGAAAAACTTTCTGATCTGCATGTATCTGCTTTCAAAATGGTGAATATCGCCAAATGGTAATTTTTATTTTGTTAAGGAGACAAAAAAAGAAAGTGAGAGACTAGAATATATCACCAGATTGTGGGGTAAAACTACAGCAATTTAAAAGAAAGAAACATTACATGGCTATTATGGTACAAATTGCCTCATTATATTTCATTGTATTACTGCAACCCCCTCCATCCTACACGGTGTAAGTGGCATACAGAATGAATGAATGGATGGATGGATGAATGAATGAATAAATGGAGAGATGGAGACTGGATGCCTATAGAATAATTCTATTGTTCATAAATGGTTATGTAAAAATAACTTATATATTACTATATGTAAATATTAATATTACTATATAAATATTAATATTACAGCATTTTAACAGGTTGCAGATATTATCTAAAACATATTTTTCTATATCAGCTGTGCCCACAGCCAGCTGTTATTATGCCAGTTACCCATTCTTTTTCCACTGAAACAGAAAATGTTCAAGTTCATGCAGTCTGTGGATTGACTTGGGTAGATTTATCAAAATATTTGAAAGAAACTCATTAACATTTCTGTTTAGATTCTTTTTGTCACTCAGAAACTAGTCTTGCACAACCAGACTTGATTGTCAGCTTTTACTAAACCAGCTTTTTCTGCCCAAGAACACACTTATACAGGAAAGGTCTGTCTGGCTGACATATACAATAACCAATCACAGAAACTCTACAGCCTTTTAGTTGATGCAGTTTAGATAAATTAATCAACAAAAGCACTCATTGTATTAAGCCTTATAAACAACCTTTTCCAGGTAGACCGGTGTGTACTGACTTCCAAAAATTGTACCAAAGCGAGCCAACTGGATTTAAACTGAACACGAAACACAAACTTGTCAAAGTCATCATTAGAGAGTTTGCAAAAAGCAACGCTGTATTTTTCCCTGTCTCAAAGTGTATTTTGAATTTATAGGGCAAGTAAGCACTAAGAAAAAATCTCTCTGAAAAATAAGTCTTCCGGCTTGTGTCCTAAACTTTGAAACACTTCTTATCTAGCGCACAAACATAAGATGAAATATGCTGAGGTCTCTGATAGTCTGGGATTGATGTGCTGTACTAGAAAGTAATTCTTTCAAAAGTGGATTAGATTTAGCAACAAACTAATCCGCTGCTGCTCGAGGATGTCTGCACATTTTAAATGAAATAGAAAATGCTGAGTGTTACATCGTAAGCCTTTCACAAGCACACAATTACTATGCTGGTGTTTTTGATAATTGTCAATTCGATCCGGGGGCTTAACAGTGCAGCATGTTAAATATACAAGAAACATAAATAATCTGAATGTTAATTTAGGAGTTTTTGTTTCCTGTTTTTTTTATATTGCCTTAATATATGCCTTCAGCATCAGTACGTTAAACAGACACATATAACATATAATTCATATAATATAAAAACACATATAATTCAGCCCTATAGAATGAGCCAGTGCCAACTTTGCAAATTTGTTGCTAGATTTAGTGACTTTCCAGACCCCTGGACTATCTTCAATAAAATGACTAGAATCAGATATAGTTATATGCTCTACTGTCTTCATTCAATAGATGGTAGTGCACATAGTTTGATACCCAGATGGAAGCTGGGTGTCAAACTGTGTAAGAGGAAAAACACTGTGTAAGAGGAAAAACAAGGATGATGTTTTTAACTTTCTCTTTTAGGGGTCATTTTAAAAGTAAAAAAATACCTGAAATCACATCTGATGACATTAATGACTTTTCAAGCAGGCTTTGGCTACCTTCCATTTTAAATAGTTGGTAACACTGGACTGAACACATGAACTGCTTCTCTAACAAACCTTTTCAATGTGTCGTCTATTCTGAAGGGCTGATTTTAAGCAGAACGGTCTGAGAACTTGGATATAGATCAAAGTTCAGCTCCCAGCTGAAATTTGCAAACGGCCACACAAACACCTTAACTGCACTTCGGCTCTGCACAGTCTGTTGAGCAGATGGTTGCCTCTTCAAACTGGTTAATTACTTTAGATTTATTTCTAATTACCATCACCAAAGTGTAGAGGCTGTATATGTAATGCAAAGGCATATTGTATGCACAGCAGTGGTGCTGTGGACTACAGAAATAGGGTGAGAGAGCAAAATTAGAGAGGTAACATCAATTTGATACTAAATATATAAGAACAAACACAAACATACCAAAACACACACGCATACATGCGCACACACACACTCAGTTTGTCTTAAGTTAATGTAAACATTCAGAAACAAAAAGGAAAGAGAGGAAAAAAGGTCAAAACAGATGCATTAACAGCATAATTGTGCACTTAATAATGGTGCATTAATTCTTACAGGGCAAATGGAAACCTCACTGTTTATTATGTTGCTAATATAATAATTCAACAACAATTCAAGCCAATCAGTGCTTTGCTCAATTCATTTATTAATTATTACTGACTAAGCACTTTTGTTATGCGTAGTCAGTAATAAAAGCATTTGTTAATTGATTGAAAAATACTCAATGTGTAAATGGTTTTAATTTAGATTCTTGGTATTTATATCAGCAATTACCTATACTTTACTTACTTTGCTGTGGTATTTAAAATTGGTATCAAGAATCATGAGTTTTCACTGCCATTATTATCACTGGAAAGTCTTGTGACAACACTGTTAGAGAATCTGAGTGGATCTGAGATAAAGAAGTGGCTCACTCTTCCTACTCTGACTGTATTGCATTTCTGCATCATGTATAGTATCCTGCCATTGTTCACCACATCCACAATAACCCAACCACAAGGGCACAGTTTCCCTATTAACACCCTCCTATAAGAAGCACACACAATGGAGGGTCAGAAAATAACAACTGTGCAGTATGTAGAGAGGGCCGGGCAACTCTTGTGGGATTAAACATTAAGGGTAGTGTTGAAATAAAAGCGTTATCACTTAACTACCTACTGTAAACTATTCCTGTATAATAATGAAGAAACACGACATAAGGGATTATAAACACAATGTTAAAAGATCTTAACAGCAACTGCATTTAGCATGTAAGAGAGCACTGCTTTTTGTCACTAACGTGGTTGATTCGAGACAATACAGCCTAAGAAGTCACAAGAGAAATATGACATGAAGATAACACGCTGTTAGTTATGACACTGAAAGTGGCCTGAGGCGCGGGCGCACCCTAGTCGCTTCAAAACAACACTGACAAAAGTAGTGTCTATTGGAACACAGTCCACATGGATTTTCTCCATTGATGCAGCAGGATTCAAAACATAGAGGACAATGGCGGGAAAGATCAAACATATATCAAGTAACTGCATTTTAAAACCAGGCATTTCAAGTGTATAAAGTATCCTTTAGCTCTTGTGGTTCATTCAGCACCTTGTAAAATACAGGTTAGCAGTAAATATCTCAAAATGAAATTCAGACACACTGTCTAATGAAGAGTCAAAAGAGGTTTAAGCTAATGGCTAAATGAACACTGAAAATGATAAAGTGTGACTATAATAAAAAAGTTGGCTGTTTTATTGGCTTTAACGCATTCGCCCTAATGTTAAATGTCATTGTAACCCATTAGCATATGGATGGAACCGAATTAACTAATCATCCATTGCAAAATCGTGCATCGCTTTGAAATATAATTTACATTTATGACCGAATGAATTACGAAGACAAAAGGGCTTTGTCATAATTTCTGAAAGATCACAGAGCAAAATGCCAAAGCTTTATCAGATTTTGACTAGAAAGCATCTGAGCAAGGCCAAAGTCAATCGTTTGAAATTCATTTGTAGTCCGCTATATTTAGGCATCAATTATTACCTGACAAAGATGATTCAATATCTGTCTCAATTGTTTGTTGCTTTGTTGCAGAAAGAGAAAAGGCTGTTCTATGCCTGAATAGAAAAACAATAGTAAAAACAGACCTCTTTCTCCCATTCATCTCTCTATTCCAATTCTTCGGTCTGGCTTATTGGAAAGGGTATTAACAACATGTTATACATCAACATCTTATGCTTTACTGTTTCATTCTTGACAGTGGTGGGGGGGCATAGGGTTAACACAGGTAAACATCCTGATTGTTCTAACGTGTGTAACCACCAGTCTGGTCCAAATAGCACTCCAACAAACAGGATTTGCTGAAATTTTTTTTGCACTGCTGCAAAATCAAAGCTACATTCTACACAGACGGATGGGCTGAACTCAGGTCATCATGAATTATCCAGAGAAACTGCTATTACTTTGAATGACATTTTGGCTTTCGGGCACCATCTAGCATTTCAGGCCTGAGGGCTCTTGAGAGGGAACCTCTGTCCCACCATTCCCAAAATCCCATCTCCAAACCCTTTTCACAAGTACAATCTGATCCAGAGGGACACTCCTGAGAAATAGACTGAGATAGGGAAGGCTATGTGCCTTTAGCTTAAATATAAGCCCCGTGATGTCCAGCTCCTTGGGGCTGTGGATGATCTGTAAGCAGATTTAGTTTGTTCCTGCATCCAGGAGATGTATATTACCTATTACTAGGAGGGAAGCCAATATTGGGAAAAAACTTGGCTGTTTGCCCAGTGGCCATGAACTGATAATGATCAGAGCTACACAGTAGCTGAACATCTCTATATTTGATATGTGAAATTCCCACAGTGGTGGGTGAACGTGAGTTTTCTGTTTGTAGTTCTCAGACAGCTTGATGTTGGGTAAAGTTCAGTACAGCTGATAAAGATTTGAAAAAGAGAAAGATCTGATCCCCTCTCATTAGTTATTCAGTGGCCGTCGTGCACAGAAACCCACCAAAGCACAGCAAGCACACAGTCCCTCATAAAATAGGATGCATCCATTAGGATTGCATGAAGCCAGAGAATCTTGTGCTTAGTTCAGCCTCAAAGAAAAGCTCGATTTAAAACCTATTTAAACTCACTCTATAACAATTCTCTTTATTAGAAAACACCTGTCAATTTCCTATAAACAATATGTTGGGGTAAAACAGAAGTTTGTGCCCAAATTAGCTAAAGGCAAAAAAAAAAAAAACATAACAAACGTGGTAATTTGTTATAATCTGCATAAACAAGCACGCACAAACAAAACAGAATTCACCTTTTAAATGGAAAATGCACTTCATTCATGAAATTCTATATGGCACAAGCTAGTCCCTAATAAGCAATCTGCCAGACAATACTCATGGTGGGAAATAATAGTCCTCTACCTGTAATGCAATCATCTTGCATGGTGTGAGCTGATAGGCTCTCGACATTTAATCTTTTAGCCAATGACCTTGCATGCTCCCAATACCTTCAAGATTCCAATAGCGTTGCTTAGTTCGACCTGCCTGCATCTGCTTACAGGTAATATTAGATCTGTTTGTTCAGCCACAGCAGCATGTCTTACATGCAGTAGCATGTGCGCATTCTTTTGCATTGTATTGCATGCATTTATTATACCTTGTCTGCTACAAGCAAATACATGAACGCATGCACATGCTAAAAGTTTATTCTGAGAGTTGTTTATTCTGAGAGTTATTTATAAAGAAACTTTGACTAGGAATTAGTTAACAGAAATCCAATAATTTTTTTTTACTATCTCTACATAGGCTAAAATAATTAAAAACATGCATCTTATTCTTCAAACCATTTTCTCTAAAAAAAAAAAAAAAAATCAACATTGATTTACGATTTAAACCCTGGGCTTTTTATGTGTAGTTTATACGAATCACTAAACTGGGTAGCACCATATCAGACATTTAAGTTTGTTGTTTTTCTATTTCCATTGTGGCTGATATACTAATTCAGTGGTTGTGCTCACAATGTGAACTAAACATGCATTAAAAAAACATACACCTTGGTATTATGAATTTAACACCAGCTGGGCTCAATAAATCAGTATTTTGTTCACTATTAAATATTTATCAATGCAGACTTTGGTCACATGCCATCATTACAGACCAACAGCATGCTATTAAAAACATTTTCTCATATTTGACTTATTAATCAATTCTACAAATCAATCTCCAAACACGACATGCATGCAATATCAGAAAATACGGCAGGAGGGAGGCGTGGCCTAATAAACACCAAATCTTTGCAAAGGATGTTCATGTTTCTGTTGTAAGACACATGCACATAATAGTGGGTCACCTCAAGCATCAGACCAAAAAGCAGCGTTCTGCTCTGCTAGCATAACAGACTGCAGGCTAACTGAGAAACTCTTGGACCAGCTCTACAACCATCACTGACTCCTACACAGTCTGGCTATTTCCGCTTCACAAGTTTTTGAGAATGATAAGAATGTCCCTGTTCTGCAGTGTACAACAATTTACAAGAAACTGCCTATGTAGGAGTATAACAAATCTTGCCCTGGTGAAGACATCTGCTAAAATGCTTAATTTAAGTGCTGCCAAAATTTACATGTGCACATAAATCAATTACAAAAATATACATACGGCTTAAACAGATAAAAGATTCCTAGTGCCAAATTAGGAACCATTTAGAACTGAATTAAGACTCTTTAGAGGATCCAGGTCCTCTGAAGAAGCCGAGTAAAATATGACCTAATTTAAATTTTTTGGGGGAACTGAAAATAATCATTTAAATAGTAATCATTTTACAACTGATAACATCTTGATAACCCATTGAAATTTCACTGACTTTTCTTAAGTAACTTGCGACAAACTAATTTGCAGCAACAGAACAAGTTTCTTCTTAGAGCTAAGACAAGTCAATTTGTCATTAGTCTGATTCTGGAAGTGCCGCATGTGTAAATTTTTTAGAAACTTTTTGCCATCATATGCAAGTTTACAGAGCAAAGATCTCCAATC
>JAZGTK010015913.1:0-12982 GCA_036877625.1 Ambastaia sidthimunki
ATAAAAGAAAACACTTGCAGCACGCATAGATTTCCGTGTAGATTGCCTCATAATCATTAGTGCTTTCCACCGGGAGAGAAGAAAAGAAACTCAACAACAACCAAACAAAAACAAATGAAGGGTAATACCCTGTTGCCATCTTCATCCAACCGCCAGCTGATTTTATAGTATTCATTGATGCTGTGTTTTAGAGCTCATTAAAGTGGAATGGTCTCAGTTAGGTCCAGCTCCTTTAAAAAGGAGATTTCTCTCAAGCAGGAAGGTTTCTTATATAAGCCCAGCTCCCATTGGTTCAGTGTGCATGTTTAGACATTTTGTTTTGGCATCTTGTGTTATAGGTTTTGTTAATGAGACCATTTTGGCCAGTGTATTGAATGTGAACTTTTAAACTGATATTAGCATGAGTAATTAATGCTGGCTTGCTTGGATTTGCTAATTGTCACATATTTTCATGCATAATGCTGCTATGTAAATTTAGTACTATTTCTAAAATTCTGAAAATCTATTTGCTAATATAATTATTTTTATACACAATTATACACACACACACAAGGAAGTAATGTAAATATATACATTTATAGTGTGTAAAGTAACGTATAATTTAATGTTTTAGACAAATATGGCAGTACAGAAAAAAGTAATGAAATAAATGCACACCTGTAATCATTATATATTTATGCACCAAATTGGTACATTGCTTGGCAACCAGCCTACAGTTAGTATAATTAAGCAATATCACATGAGAAAAAAGTGCAGTTCCCTTTCTGATGAGAGAAAACTCAATCTGAGTAACCCTGGAGCAAGACAAAACACAGACTCTCCGGCTTTCAGACCAAGACAGGCCAAGTAAAAAGAAAGGATGAACCATAAAACTTTCGTTCTTTGTTTTAGGGTCGGCCTGGATGCTTAATACAGATTCCAGAGGTGGCAGGAGCCACTGTTGAATGGAATCAGTGAATGACTGACTGTACTGCTTTGAATCACAGTCATTTTTACAGAGATATGGCTCCATTCTTATTATGCCCATAATCCCGTCTGCATTTGATTTACTGTCATGTCAGAAACAGTCTTTAGTTAAGGAAAAAAACTTGCAAGGTGATCTTTGACCGCAAATGTTTTGGTGGATGGTGCGTGTGTGGAGGTTAAAAGTGAGATTAGTTTATCATAAATTAGCGGGCTAAAGTTTATGGCTCTGGTTTGGGTAACAGCCTGCCCTGGTTTAATTCCACATACAGTAAATCACCAGATTATTTGTGAAAGCACCTTGATGTTCTGTGTGGAGGAACAAGGTCAAACTACTTCTCTGAACGGTTTAAATGAAATCAGACCATAGCATGGATTGCTGATCTTGTGGTATAACTGTAACGATCTGTGTCTCTCAAAAGTGTCTAGCCAGGCTCTGTCCATTTGGCTCCCATAAAACATGAGTATGTTTAAAATAAAAAGGTTTTTCTTTCTAATCTGTACAAAAAAACACTGTACCAGAAATCTCTAGAAAAGGTCTCTGAAAGAGGTTCCCATAAATTAACAAGTGATTAACAAATGATTAATTGTACTTGTTTTCTTCTACAAAGCAATAATAGTTTTATATTTTAGATGACAAAGTTGGTACTTAAAAGAAACTGAGAAACTGAGAGAGTCTCCTGAGCTATGAAAGAGCAAACTCTGAGCAATAAAACTTCCCCTGGGTTTACAGATGGCCACATAAACCAACCTCTGTTTTTAATTAGCAAACAAATTGTGCTTTCAAACCTAACAACATGTAACAAAAATTATGCTAATTATTTAAAGCCTAGAACCAATATTATTTTACATTTGCTGTAAACGACTGATCGTTAGTTATAAATGTCACATTGTTTAAGGTTTTTATTACATTGGTCGGTTGTAAAACCAGCCAATGCGGTATTCTCCAGCATGTGTGAAATCTTAAATCCTTTGTAATGTTCTGTAAGTGGGTAAAGCATTAGACGATGTTGTTTCTAAGATTCTTGCTGCGGTGGTCCCATTATACACTGTTTTATGTATTAATATTTCAGAATCAATCTATTTCATACTTACAGACAGTTAAACAGACTTCAAACATTCTACAGTCCAATGGATTTAGAGGTCAAAGATTATATTGTTGCATCAACTGTAGAGATATTCATTTGTGTCATTTTCAGGTGGAATGATTCTCAACCCCTCCTACTTTGGCACAAAGGGGCATAACAACACCATGATCCATGAGATGGGTCATATTTTGGGACTCTACCATGTTTTCAAGGGTGTGAGCGAACGCGAGTCATGTGATGACCCTTGTCAAGAGACCACCGCATCCATGGAGACCGGAGATCTGTGTGCCGATACAGAACCGACACCAAAGTCTAAAGCTTGTCACGACCCTGATCCAGTCAACGACACTTGTGGCCTTACCCAATACAAAAACACACCTTACAACAACTACATGAGCTACACAGGTAGGCCTTATCTATTTACTGAAGCTGTATACCCAAGAACAGCATTAATGTCACACTTTGATGTCACAGTTAAACTTAGTAGATGCATTCTTTCCTATACTGTTGGAGCAGACCTGAAAATGGAAAAGATCTCCACATTCTGGTCAATTTATAATGAAGATCAAATTAATCATATGTGAGCTCAAACTGGTTAGTTATCAATAAGCATAACATCTAAAATAATTGACTCTTTCTTTTACAGATGATGACTGCACAAACCATTTTACACCAAATCAAGTAGCTCGAATGCACTGTTATCTTGACTTGGTCTATAAAAACTGGGTCCATGGTAGAAAGCCCACCCCAATTCCTCTTGCACCAATGGTGATTGGTCAAGATGCAGATTCCGTGTCAATTTATTGGCTACATCCAATCAGTGGGCCGCTTGCCCACAGGTAAAGTAAGGAGCGTACATATAACAAACAAACAAAAAGGAAGTACATAATGTTTCACAATACAAATATTTAAGCCTTAAAGTAAGAATGTTTCTTATATTCTCAGATCCACTGAAAGCAAAGCCCCATTATTTGAAATTGTTTCAGATGTTTTTGTGCATCATTTAAAACCGTTTCTGTGGTGGTTTAGGGAGGGTGGCATTAATTGTCAGCTTTGTGATGAGAACGGAGCGCTCCATCAATACGCCCATGAGGCCACATCCCCCCATGCCTGCGATTCCACTGGATACTGGACACCAGAGGAAGCCGTGGGTTAGTACTCAATCATTCTTTATTATCTCTCTCTGAATGTATGTGTCAGTGTCCAAGACAGTATAATGCTAGTCATTCTACATTACTTTTTATATCGGGGTCCTACATATTTCCACCGCAAACACATGCCATGAATTCAAGATGGTGAAAGCAAAACGGTACGCCGGCTTTGCCATAAATGCAGTTGGAACCTGTGCTTGATCTTCTGAACACGAATGATGGTCAATGTAAAAAACAATACCTGCTCTTTGATTAATGAGGATAGAGAGAGTTCGGCTTTTGGCTTCTCTCGCAGAGCTTGTGTGTTCACATTCAGGTGGATCGCTCAGCCAGGTGCGTGCAAGTCTGGAAAAATGCAGGGGATAAATCATTAAGTCATAATTGCCAGGATAAAGAACACTCTTTTTGCCATCAATGAATAAAAAAGGCCCTTGGCGCTGATTCAAGTTTGGTAATACTGGGCGATGTCCAGACCCGGGCTGTCATAAAAAGCGATGTGTATCCTGTGCAGCTTTTCAACTTGATTCTTCATGTAACAGATGTTACTGATTATTCTAATCAGGGATCTCTTAGTATCTGGGCTGCCTATTCGCTGATGTGTCACGGATAAGATTTTGCTTTGAAACGTCCACCCAAAAAAGCATCATGAAAGAGGTCAAACGTAAAATCATTCATTTAGGTGGCGGTGTAGAGTGTTTTTTGGCGCACGTTCTTGTTTTGAGAAACGGATTGATGAGAAATAAGGCATTAAATTTGAAAATAAAAATATATATCTGTAGGAAAATAATATCTTTTGAGATATTAATGATAAATGAGACGTACTACCATTGGTTCAGGTCTGTATTAAATTACAGCAACCTATTGTTTTTGGTTTATTTTTAAAAACATGATAAAGTGCGCAATGACTGGTTAATGTGAATTATTTTGTCAGCCGGTTAATCACGTCAGAAGGACTTTCGGAGCAATATGACAACACTGTTTGCGTAACAAGAAATAATGCTTACGGTAATACTACGGTAAATCATTTGATATCTAAATTAGCATGAGCCAATTTATTATCAACAGATCATGCTAAGGCCTTAGTATCTCACATCTTGTAGCACTCACCAACTGCTTACCTGTACCGTAGCCTCGGTTATGCACTATAAGGCAGCTTTGGAGAAATAAGTCTTGAGCCAGTCCAAGCAGAGACCTGGTTAAGGTTGCTGAAAGAAGGAAGGATGACACGCTCACAGATCTCGCCGCATTGCTTCTCCCTGTGGGAACATTACAGCACATCTGATACAGTCATTAATTCTACCCTGTGTGGAGGCCCTCTCTCTGTTTATCTGACCAATTGAGTTTTATGGTTTGCCTTGGCCTGCTGCTGTTTACCCCGCACACATGTGAGGCCACGCTGGGTGCAAAGGAGAGCTATCTGACTCAAGGCTGCTGTCTGTCCATCTGTCTTTCTCTACCTTAATGTCCGCCACAGAGCAGATCAGCCTGGAATACAGTTTAATCTATCATTGTAGAGCATTTTGGAGGCAGCGAATTCAGATGGACTGATAGTGACTTGTGTGGTTACTTTGATGCACAATGGTTTTCCGATAGGTCAACTGGTAGAGAATTACATTAGCGACACCAAGGTCATGGGGATCGATTGCCAGGGAATGCACAGACCCAGCTAACAGGAAACATTTTCTTGGCTAAGAAAGAGAACTTTGGCTAATGTTCTCTGTAAGTTCTGTCAAAGTTGTCAAAAATGTTCTTGTGGTAATTTTGGTAGAACTTTTTTAAAAACATTATTCTAAAGTTGTTAGTGGAACATTTTAAAAATGTTACAGAATTAAAAAAATGTTTGAATGATGTTCTTATAACCAAGCAATAGTAATAATAATGACACAATGTCTAAAAAACTGAACATTTTAAATGATCCCAGAACTTTACAAAGTAACATTTTTAACATTTTTGTTACTTAATGGAAACATTAAGGAAACGTTCTTGCAACCTAAAGTTGTTTAACTTTAAGAGCTTATGCACTGTAAGTTGCTTTGTTTGAAAGTGTCTTCAAGATGTAAATGTACACTGAGTTTTGGTGCCGTTCTGGAGACAAGAGCTTCTAAAATAGCAAATGGAGGACTCCTGGGATTACCTTTCGCTGTCTCGCTCCTGTTCTTCAGGCCACGGAGGACATTAAGACTTAGTTTAATAAATTATTTTGTGAACGCTGTCCGTCCCAATTAAGGCGCCAATCTGTCTCTTGCCAAGTTGCACCTGGGTCTTACGGTCGATTGAGGTCTGAGGAAATGTGCTTCACATCTATTGCCAAGACATGTGGTTTTTCCCAGACACTCTCTCTCTTTCTCTCTCTGTTTCTCCTTTCACTCTTTGCCTCCCATCCTCTCGTTTTAGAAAATTATCCTAAAACTGAAGATTCAAGAGATGAAGCAGTCATTCATAATAAGCACACATATAGTCTCGCATAGCTGGACCTATGACTGGCTGGTCTTGGAACTGCCTGGGACAGGTTTAACTTATAACTTTTGTAACTTGTACTACATTAATGAAACTGGAATGAGAAAAAAAAATTAAATAACTTGAATTGCATTCTCTATAAGCAGTAAAGACTGTAATCTTGTATGAGGAGGGCTGAAAAAAAACCTGTGTGAAGATACTTAAAATCAGCCAATCAGCACAGAGCTTGCCAGATAGTCAGTAAATGGACTGTGTGTGGTCTGTGTATGTGCTGCCTGAGACCAAAGGCTAGTGTACGTACAATCAGTTCATTAATAAAAACATTTAGTGTGCAAAGCGGTCCACTATTTTGTCAAGTTTTTAAATGCATTGCTATGGAAATAGCTGTTTTAGAGCTAATATGCCAGTTTTATTGCAATGAATTATGTCATGCTCCCAGGTCTATGTCCCATTTGCCAAAAAGATTCTTAGCTTTTGACGAAGAGTTTTTGTTTGGCTTTTGATGTTTGCATGTGTTTTTGAAGGGGCCCCTGATGTGTACCAGCCATGTGAGCCCAGCATGCAAGCCTGGAGTCCTGAAGTCAACCTGTATGAGACCAACATGACCACGCCATGCCCCCAGGTTGAGGGCTGTGTGTTGGAGTTGCATTTTCTGCACCCTGTGCTCCCTGACAGCTTGACTGTTTGGGTTACCTACACATCTGCCAGTGAGTATTAGCTTATTATACGGCTCTCTGGAGTACTTGATTCTGATTGGTCGATTGTAGCATTGTGGATGTATTGCAGCTAAACTACGTATTCGACAGTTGACCATGGCAGCAAACAAACATTCGTATCTTTCCATGATCTTCTTCTTTTTATACCAGCGTACGTTACAAAAGCTAATTGGCGCCATCTTGCGACTCGCAACAGTTAGCTTCTGAGGTAAAATGGCCTTGGAGGACATCTGACAAATTTTATGGTGAGCATAAACTCACTGATTGCTGGCTAGGAGATCTGTAGATCTGTACTTAAAACAAGAAAATGAAAACCTTGCTCAGAATTACCAGTAAATGCTACATGAGAGAGACCTTAACAATAGGAGGAAAACATGCTGTATTGTCGACAAAAAGTATTAGCTACCAAGTCTGTAGAAGACTGTATAATAAACGAATACAGCAATATTAGCAGTGTTCGTTATAATACTTTGTTAATAATGGTTTCTATGTTGTAGAAGACACCAGTTTGCTGCCATGGACAAAGCGTTTTCCTTAGCAAAGCTTTGAGTCAATAAAATAAAATCAATATTTTGTGCCTACTGTATATATTTATTTCTTTAAGTATCTGCATAATTAACAGAACAAAGGTACAGTTTTATTTGAATCTTTTTTCTATAGATAGAAAAGCAATCGCTAATATCATGTTCATCCTGGAGACCGGAGAGTCGGTCAACACAGGCCCTCATCACGCATACTGCGATATTCCTTTGACGCTGCACGTGCACACTAGCAAGAAGGTCAAGGCTGTTAAAATCTCCACCTTTGACAAGAAGCTTGAGATTGATGCTGTTATGCTGACCTCGCGACCGCACAACCCTCTCTGCGCCGGCTGCCGCCCCGTTCTCTACCGAGTGCTGAGAGAGCCACCAATCAGAGAAGACCAGAGCCCTGTGATCGTCAGACAGCCCAGATACACTGACAGGTAAGAATGTGCATTGTTGTGTGTTTAAATACCTAATTTTACAATGTAAAATGCATAGTTGTGCATAGACTTATGTATGCCTAGCTAACAGGGAATGTTCTATGAACGTTGGCTAATGTTAAAAAGTTCTCTCAAAGTTATCAAACAGTTATTGAATTTTTTTTAACAATATATATTATGTAGCAAAAACGTTATTCTTAAAGATGGAATGTTTTATAAACATTACAGAATTATAAAAAAAAGTTTGAATAAAGTTCTTATAGCCAAGCAATAATGTTAATACTACAAATATAATGTTATAATGTTAATAATGTTAACTACAAATTTTGAATGTTCCTAAACTTTTTAAAATAACATTTTTATTGTTTTTTGATACCCAATGGAAACATTACAGAAATGTTCTTACAACATAACACTGTTAGCTGGGTATGTACACGAAGAAGTAATTGAATGCTTTTGCTAGCAACTGCCATGCCATTAGAAACCATGTTAAAACAAATGTTTTCAACCTAGAAATTCAACGCCATTTTTTTAAAACTGTGTTTCTGGTTGATTTATTTCTGGGAACACTATTCCCAGTGCGGTTTAAGAATAAATGCTTAACATGTTGTGTTTTATAAACTGTCATTTTAAGAATATCACTATTGAAGTACCGTGCAACAATTTTCTTAGCGAAGCCTGAAAAAATTCTTCCCACAGCCAGCGAAATAAGAAGAATAACAGCATCATCAGTTTGACGTTATTTCATTAGCCATTAATTTTACATGGAAAATTTCAAAGCAAAGCCAGTTTCTTTTCTGTTGCTGCCACATTTTATTGTGTTTAATCCAATACAAAATCATCAACAGGGCAGTGGATTACTGCTGCTCAGCTACTCGCAACAGGTCAAAATGTTCAGAGATTAATAGTGTGAGGCGGATATTTTAACGTCTCCAGAAATGTTTCTTCCACCATCCCTGTAAGCTCAGAAAGATGGGAACTCTTTTGGGGATTGAGTTATGTGGATAGGGAAAGGGAAGACTGGAGAGAGAGAGATTGGATAAGAGAAAGAAGGGGTAGAATGAAACTCTGGAATATAAAATAAATGTAACCTGCAATACATCCACAATGCTACAATCGACCAGTCAGAATCAAGTACTCCAGACAGCCGTATAATAAGTACAGCTAATAGTATGAAACTCTGGAATATAAAACAAATGTAACCGCTTTACCCGGAGAAGCAGTAAACACTCGTGGCTGTTTGTTGAAGTCTTTGCAGTCTCTCTCACGCTGAAGGGATGGATAAGTAGGAGAACTGTCATTTGGCATTGAGGATGAGAAAGACAAGGAAAGGAGGGGAGAACTGGAATGAGACTGAAGATGGTTTTGCGGGAAACTGAGTTGCAGTGCCACCGTGAGGTCTGCAGCAAAAACAAACCACTTCCTCTCCCAGACCACTCGTCTCGTATTGCAAATGGAAAAAGGACACATTTTACCCTAATAAGTGTGCTGTGTACTCTTTTAAGCATATTTCACACATTTTGCGCCCGTGGCACGCGAGCTTTGTTCTGTCACGCCAACAGCGTTTCTTCGGCCTAGAACTGTGCCTTTATACAGACGTGATTTCTGAGTTAATACATGAAATACTTTCTTTTAATAAAAGGCAGTAAATTAGAAAAAAATATGCTGGTTTTTGTTTGTTTTTAACCAAACAAGTTACGAATTGCAGCTTTAAATTATTATTATTATTAGGATTGTTTCGACCTGACTGCATTGTTACACACTAACAAAAGTAATTTTGTCAGGTTGAAATAGATAAGGTAAGTATCAGGCAAATAAAAATAGATCAAGTAACTAGACTGCAAGTTATCACTGTTTACAGTTTAGGCCGCTGCCTCTCTGGTCATGGTGCCACAATTCAACTTTCTTATCACTTACACAGAATCCATCATTAGATCTTATCTGAGACCACAGAACAATAGCTCAAGTAGTCTTTCTCCTTCTCTGTCCCTGGAAGTCATTCATAATTCATAAGGGTAATTTGTTGAGTAACAGGACCTGCTGGAGAAAGTAGATGCTGCTCTGTTTGCCCGGCATCCTCTTACAAACGCCCGGAAAACAACTGAAATCAAACAAGCCTTGGCGATCACGAGGAGAATCTTTTTATAGGATCAGATCGGATCGATATCCCCGAAAACAGTGCAGTGTGACATACACTGATACCCTGAACATTAAAAGGGTCATTTCCATTTTTAACAAGGTTAGACTTGAGATCACCCTGCCCAAAATGACAGCTTAGCTCAAGTGTTACTGCTGTACAAGTTCTCTGGCGTATTGTACATTGAATGTGTCTGTATGTGTGTTCTTAGTGATGTCCAGAGAAATGTACAGTATCTGTACAGGATCCAGGTGGAGTCAGACGGTTTGTTGAGTGAACTTTCCCCAGCCTTGCTTTACACTCGTGGAGAACATTTCTGTGGCGACAGTGCACTACAGGGGTCAGTATAAACTTATGGACTGCTTGCGTAACTGAGTCTTTACTACACCTCTGCTTATGACGTGTAACTTCATAATTTTAGAATTACCGTAATGAGTTTCCAGCTTGTAAAAACGTTCACGTCTTCTTTCGACCTCGCAATTAATTACACATTCTAAATGTTAGGAAAGTTCCAATCATTGTGATGTAATGTAAAACAAACAAATAAAACTGACAGTGGTCTCCACAGTTGTAGTTTGTTTACAAATATTTCTTACTATGCTGTTTACCTGGTGCACTTTGTTATTAAACAGTTTTAAAAAATGGATGTTTAGGTTTAATTCATGTAGTGATGAAATATTTTGCTGTCATCAACAACAAATGGATGGATCCATTTTGACATCATGAGTGTTGAATTGGAAACTATTTCTGAGTCATGAACAAATTTAAGAAAATTACAGTAATTCCAACATGACACAAGTGTAACATTAGTACAGCTCAAGCATTTCCAGTAATAATGTTCGGCAGTCCACACAGAGTTATTCATGGGAGGGCAGAATATTTTTGTTTTTCAATGCTGCCAGTTGATTAAAACAATGAATCATGTTTTTTGGCATTAACGGGGCTAATCTAGAATTTTGAATTTACTGAAATTTGCCTCTACTGTAAATGTGTTTTTATTTTCCTTCCACCGTTTGTGCGTGTGTTTTAAAATCAGGATCTAGGCAACTAGTGCGGATTGTGTACACACATAACTATCAAGCAAGCCACAATGTTTTAACTCTAAATTAAATTTAAAGTATTCGCATGAAGCTCAGTGAGAGTGGCAAAAGCTTTTTCCTGCTGCATGCATTGTAAAGACAGTTTGGAAATAGTTTTATATTTATTTGTTTGTTTCAATCGTTTGTGTTTTGAAGCATAGCTAAAGACCTTCCGTATATTTTACAGTTTTAACTGTTGGCACTGTTCTAACTCCCCCACAGGACTGAGGAATGTGATGACGGGAATCTCTTAGATGGAGACGGCTGCTCAAAAAAATGTCATGTTGAACCAGGCTTCAAATGTCATGGTGAGTCACACTTGCAAAACAAATACACTCGACGTTCCTGAGAATTCTGGCCCTTAAACAGTAAACACCACAACAGAGGCGCTAGAAGACTTCAACACATCAACCGTCAAAACAACAAACCAGGGAAATAATCATTACCAGCTCTCAAAGCAAAACAAAATCTTATTGCTGTAGATCCCTTTGCTACTGATTTTCTCACTCACAATGAATTAGGGAGTTGTCCATGATCCTATTGAGAAGTGAAAAGACAAGAATGGAGATCTTCGAATAAACCTGCTTGTATTTTAGCACCTATTCCGAAATCACACTGTTTGTAAAACCTAATATTGGGATTTTTTTTTAAATCTTGACATGTAATAAAATGCAGTACAGACTAACAAAAAAAGTCTATCTGTAAGATTCCCAAAAGATTCCCAAAAGATCTTCGAATAAACCTGCTTGTATTTTAGCACCTATTCCGAAATCACACTGTTTGTAAAACCTAATATTGGGATTTTTTTTAAATCTTGATATGTAATAAAATGCAGTACAGACTAACAAAAAAAGTCTATCTGTAAGATTCCCAAAAGATTCTTTGAATCTATAAAATAAATTCTCTATAAAATATATTCTAAAAAAAATAAATTCTTAAATCTATTCTGTATAAATCTTTATGTATATAACGTGTAATATTTAATATCCTGTATATATGTTATTTTTACTAGTGCTAATGCATGTACAATTAGAAACTAGCATGTTTTCAGATAAACAGAGATTCTAGCAATTATTGTAATTAGTTACCTAACTGCGTGCTGTGGTTACATAATGTATTTGTTAGAGTGAGTAAAACAATCCTGGAAGTTTCACAGGAAAGGTTAGAAAAAGACTCGTTTACCAGTTCAGTCAACGTTGTTTGCGTGACTGAAAGTGCCACATTTTCTGCTAGCGTGAAGTATTCAAAGCGTCTAATTCAAACATAACTCTACACGTAACTCTCGCATGCCACCAAACTTCCCAGTGTTTTCATGGCAGCTTGTAGCCACATTTTTGTGGATTTGAGGCTTTCAGGAGTGGCTTTTTGTGATCTATTTACTCTAATGCCACATTAGCAGCTCTCTTATTATCTGTACAAGCATATTTGGGAAGCAAAGATCAACAAAGCTTAGGAGCAAATCCTTTGGCATGGACACACGGGTTAGGTCAGCTGTTGTGTAGCAAAGATGGCCAATGAAATGCTTGTGTTTCTAATTTGTTGTTCAAATCCATTCGGGACCCATGGCCTTTGATAAGCTGTGCCCACCGATGAGTCATGTTTCTTTTACCTTGAAGCATTCCTAGACAAAAGAGCATGCAAGACCGTGATGTCATGCGCACGTGCCTCTCTAACGAATTCAATTTAATGACATGCTAATTCCCTTTTTAGCCCCAAATATGCACTTCTGTCATACAGTAACTCTGCCTTAAGCACAGAAACCATTCGTGTGTCATGACATCATCTGCCTATTTCTATTCAGCGTCTTGATGGTTTATTTAATCGTCTGTGTGAAATCATGGTCCTTTTTATTTTTAATTCACACACAGAAACCGCATAGAAGTGAAGTGAGTGAAGCCTTATCTCATTGCCCGGCTATGAAAACACTATTACAACTTGGCATTCGTTACTCATTACTTGATAGTTATGATTGGCCCCATAATCTCTCTCTCTCCCTCTCTCTTAGGTCAGCCTAGCCTGTGCTATGTGTTTGAAGGGGATGGAGTGTGCGAGGAATTCGAGAGAGCTTCCAGCATTCAGGACTGTGGCTTTTTTACACCCCAGGGCTTCACTGATCAGTGGGCGTCCACTGCCTCAGGCTCGCACCAGGATCAGAGATGTCCTGCCTCAAGAGTCATCGGAGAGCCTGTACTCACTCAGGTACACAAACATCACCTTCCCAGCATGCTTTGCAAAGAGCTGGGTCTCGGATGGAAGGCTCACCCAATACCTTCCTACCTAATTATTTTTTACCAAAAACAATTACTTTACATGTAATTTTTTCCAGATGTGCAAGTCACAGCATTTTGACATCAATGAAGTAGTGACACATGAGGCATGGACCCCCTGCACTGCTCACCTAGACAGCTACTATAATCAGGATCAGCC
>JAZGTK010015914.1:0-12982 GCA_036877625.1 Ambastaia sidthimunki
CACCCCCACCCCCCCAGTCATTAGAGGAGTGTCATAGCACTCAATTAGCAGGTCCGGCTAATAATGTGTTTTAACGCTGTGATCTCTTTCTTCCCCAGGGCTTTGGAGACACTCATTATGCTGATCACATGAGTGACAGTCGAATAGTGTCCCATGAAGGATTGTCCCCCACACCTTTCATGAGCTCCAGTATAATGGGTGAGTATCCCAGGTGATTCTGACCCGTCTTTCTTTCACACCCGTCTTTCTGTCGTCAATCTGTTAAGCAATGTGTAAACATACAGATCAGGCAAACTGAAAGTGTCACCACAGGAAGTCCTAGCCATGGGTGGGGATTACAGTCTATAAATGTATATACAGTGGAGTCCAGAGATCTGAAACCTCTAGTTTGTACTTTTCTAATTATAGTGTTTTTCTAATTTTTAAGTTTAGTTTTTTCAGTTAACGTTAATTGAAAATATTTTTATTTAACATATTATAAACAATATTAATAAAAATTAATAATTACTGTTTTATACCCCTTTTATTTTAATGATAACATCTATTTTAGTTTATGCAAACCTAATGATGTTATCCCAGCAGGATTTGTATAGAGCAAAGAGAAACTTCCATGGTCAATGTCACAAATTTGCTTACATTTTTATTAGTGACCTAAAAATAGGGCAGAATATAAAACCTTCTTCTTGTATTTTGCTTTGTAACTTTTTTTTGTAGTATATTTTTCTAAAATGCTTTTTTCCCAGGTCAAGATTATGTATTTTTAGTATGATCTCACCTTTCGGCCCCACTGTATGTATACAGTCAGCCACATCACAGTAAGATCCAGAAGTGTGTGTGTATATATATAAATTGCAAATTGTCCGTTGTGTATGATATTGCACATACTTTTTTCTCACATTTGTCCCCACTTTCTGAATCTTCCTGTGATATGAGTGACTTCAGGATGTGACCCTCCCCCAGGGTGGAAGTCACGCCATCAGTACAGTTTTCCATCACAAAAGACTGTCTTCTAGATATCAAAATGCCACCAGCTACTTGCAGTGGCACAGTGCATTTTAAAAGAGCAGACTAGAAGGAAATGCATAGAGAAAGAGAGGAAGAGAGACTGAAAAAAAGAGAGAGAGAGCGAGAGAGAAGGGGTGATGGGCTGGTGATGGTGGTAGTAGTGAAACAAACAGATGGGCCAAAGATCATTTTACACACACAAATCCCCTCACCCACGATCTCTCTCAGATCATTCTCGTCTTTCTGAAGAGGTGAACGAAACTCTGCTGAACTCGCTCCACTTCCTCTTTTGCTTCCAAAACTGTTTCACATAATTGTATCACTTTTTGAGTCTGTGCTTATTTGGGGCCTGTTTTAACTGGCTGTTTGCTGACTCCACATACAGAGAACGTAATACACATTATTCAGCATCAAGATGATGTGCGGTGCAGATTCTCAAAGTTGCACATTCTTATTTCTTTTGTGTAAATCTGGGACATTTTAATGCTGTGGATAATTTTGTCACAGCAAAGTTTTCTGCTGTTCATTCTTTGTTATAGGACTATTAAAGTAAATACAGTTTAGGGTTTTAAAATTGTGTTTGTTTGATTATTGATCATCACAATAGAGATAATTTAGCCTTTACATGCTAAATTTTACATGCATTTTTCCAAACGCATTTATTTTTGAGAGCTAATGATCTTAAGCAGCATTTTGTTAGATATTTATCAGGCAAAATAACTTGATTAGAGTCACAATAGGGTATTTATGCCTTGATGAATGATGGCAGATCTGAGGCCTCTCTGTCTCTGCATTTATTGTGATGTGCATGCACATGGCAGCTTTATGGGCTGCTGAACCCCATCTCTTTGTAGCATCACCCTGGAGACCAGTTGCTATGTAAGGTGGCAAGTTTACAGATAGGTGCTATTGCATGAAGGCCACCAAAACAAAATGTTATCTCTCTTGCAACTGATGTGTGTGTGTGTGTGTGTGTGTGTTTGTGGTTGAGGTAGGGAGGATGTTTGGTTTTCCTCTGTCCTGTTGATACAGCACTAATTATGCCTGTAAGTAGCAAAATATGGAAATGATCTGGAACAATGATGTGTCAGGGAATTAGACAATCTGATTGCATGGCTAAATTGCCTGTGCTATCTTCCCGGGATTGGACGAGAAGACCGAGTCTTATCAAATTGAATTTCAGCAGTAATATCTGGGATTTACATGGAATTAACCATTCCCGAGCAACCTCATTAAATCATCTCTGAAAGGTTATTACTCACCAATGAAAAAGGCAGAGCCTGAACGCCAGTGTAATGCAATTAAGCATTACCATCACACGAATGCCATTTCTGAGGGAACCCTGGCTCATGAGCTACTCGTGGGTTTATATGACCCATTTCTTTTTCCGTGTGTGTCGTTTAAACACAGAGCCATGGTAATCTAAGTGGATTATCTTAAGACAAATCCCGGTGGTCTGCAGTTTCTTGAGGAAAATAGAAACCGTAGGCTGGCAGTTGTTTGTTTACCTTGTCAAGCTGTTTGCGACTGCTAAAACCTACACAAATCTCGCTTTTTATTTCAGACGCTGTAAAATTCAGTGTTAATTTAGTTTAGCGTTTATGTATAAAGCAACCCAAGGTCGACCAAAGTGCTGTACAGGAAAATATAATCGACAAAAAAACTTATAAGTGAGAAAATGTAATTTCATTTAAATGATAGATGTCTAGGTGTGTTAATGAGCTTAGCATGTGATGAATTTTTGTTTTCTTGTAGCTGTTTGTATTGCACATAAATATAAGGACTATTTCAAATTCGGTTTTAAAAATTCATTATCCCATTAAACGGTTTAATTGGAACGCTTCATTCAGTGGTCTTAAATATGCCTGTTGGGACTGAACGCGTTGACCCGGTTTCATCCGCTCTCTAAGTGAAGTATGACATGTTGAGAGCAGCTTGGGGTTACCTGGGGTCAGCTATTGTGTGTGATAATGAACCTGTTACAGTTTATAGTGTTAGGCAGATGGCTTGTAATGACTGTTTATTTGACATAACATTTTAATTAGAGTAACCGCTGCTTGTTCTGAATAATGGAGATACATTTTAAAGGTCACACTCTGTTCTGCTGCATTTGTAATGGATTTGGTAGAGCTTATGTAGAACTGAATATTGCATTACGTATTTGATGTTATTATTAAACAAGGCCGATGTATCTGTGCGTTTTTTAGGTTTGTACCAGAATAGATAAGTATTTCCCTTTGTTGCATCATTTTGCTATATAGTGCATTTACACCCCAGGGAGAGGTGTGTGCGCCAACGAATGTTTGTACTTGTCCATACATCTGCACGTGCACGTGTGTGTGTGCGTGTGTGTGTACACAAGCATGAACAAAACCCTTGAGAGCACTGGGGGTCTATGTCAGTGTTGGTCCAGAGTTCAGAGGTCAGTCAGTCTGCAGCACACGTGCCGGCACCCTGTTCCAATCCTCTTACCCAGCATCCTCCTCGCCTTCCTGTCGGCACGTGGCGCTCACACTGATGGCTGAAGAGCTGTACACAATCAACATGCATTATTGCATACCTTTTTTAATGTGAATTCAGTTCTGCATGACTTAAAACAATTTCTATTTGAATCCACAAGCTATGTTTAGATTTTATACATTACTTATATATACCATGTAACCCTTTAACAAATTTTAAGTAAAATTAATATTAATAAGCCACTCGTAACATGTAGCCAATGTAACTTTAACTGTGTGTGTGTGTGTGTGTGTGTTAGCCCTCATACATGTCTGCTTTTAATGTGAGGCAGGAGCGTGTTGCATAATGATGACTATGTTGAAGTTTTAAGCAATATTTAATAAGGCTTAATGCAGCTTTAGATTAAGGACAAATCTGCATGCACACAGAGAATACTGCTTCTTCAGCGCAGCCAGTATTTACTGGTCAAACAGATTATCATCACAAAAGACAAATTAGTTTAGTACTTTGTTGACATTCCAAACTCCATGGGTAACAGTTGGCACAGGGAAAGCCGGCTTGGCTTTAGACTTGATGAAACGATCTACAACTAGACACGCTACATGAGTTTTAAATTGAATGCTTGGGGGGAAAAAGCTGCAATCGGTTGTGCATGTGTTTTCCTATAAACTTCCTGAAATTCAAGGTGCAACTTGTTCTTATGCTTGGGGGGGAAGCTTTTTCTTCCTTTTTGTTTGATTTTTGTTGGATTCATGCATGTTTAGGAAACTGTGATTATTTTTTATTGTTTTTTTAAGGGGTCTAAAGAGTCACCTTTCCAGTGAACCTCTTTCCTGAAACCTTTCCTGTCATCAGCAGGCCACACGGAATCCACAACCACTGAGTGTCACAGATTTCTGCTGAATTAAACCCTCTTATTTAATGGGTTCTTTGATTTCTGAAATTTGATTTCTGATTTCTGGGCTTTTTTTGTTCTGAAATTGAGCTTTTTAAAATGATGGGAATGGATGTTAAAATTTATTTGGTAGCACAAAACACAAGTAATATATTTTTTAAAAGATTATAAACGCACAGGGTGTGGGGAGTATGTAGGGCTGAATAAATGCTAAACGTTCCACGTTCCAGTTTTGTAGGAACCTGCAGAACCTTCTGCAGAAGATTTTTTGTGGGCCTGGTCATCAGTTTAGTGATCAGTGACCCTTCATAAAGATCTCACTTTGACTCATACCAGGCAGGCGTCTTCCTGCCAAATTCATCCACAGCATTTGTCTCCTTTTACTGAGTTTTTCATAAAGCCCCCTGGCCCAGTGTCAAGATGACGTTGATTGGACATTTGACTTCACACACTCTGTGCTCTGATGAAAGTTTGAGTGAAGATGAGAAGCAGAGAGGCCTCTGGTGGAGTCAGTGAAGTTACCATCTCAGTGCAGAATTCAGGATTTATACATTTAGTCACACTGATGGCTGAGCATCAAAGACTGAGAATAGTGGACGAGAAGGACATTTCGGGACTTTCTTGTATCCGAGAAATTCTCTTTCTGCTATTTTATTCTTCTGCAAGCCACTCATGAAGTATTTCAGATGGTTTAAATTAACTGATTTTATTTCGCCATGATCTCCATGAGAAAACAAGCTTGTAAATCATAAAGAATCTGAAAATTTAAAGCATCAGAATGTTATGTTAGGTTTAGGCGTAGGGTTAGTGTAGGGGAATAGAATATACAGTTTGTATAGTATAAACTGCATTATGTCTATGAAATGTCCCAATTACAAATGAAAACCCTGTGTGTGTGTGTGTGTGTGTGTGTGTGTGTGTGTGTGCGCATGTGACTGTGTGTTTGTCACTCGCCAGTGCTTCGGTCCATGTGCCAGTCTGTATTTTTAACAATGCTGACTGGTTGTTGACATACTCACGTTCCTGCGGCCTGCCACACATCCTCTCTGTTCTATTAAATATAATCTGCTTATTATTAGCATCGTGAACACACATACATACAGCCCGGCTCACTATTTGAAGAGATTCTGTAGGACTTGGATTTCTTCTGCTGGGTCCAGACCTTCTGCACACATCTTTATTTAGCTGTGCTAGTCAGAGCTGATCTCAGAAGACCTGTCTTCTGTCTCAGAATTACACACATCACAAGCACCTGTGTGACTTTACAGCAAGATGAAATCTATTATGTGGCTTAATGTAACCCAGAAGCTTGTGTTCCTTACGTAAGAAGGCTAGAAGGTTCACCAGTTCTCCTACAAGTCACTCTGTGTACCCCTCTCTCATCTCCAGGGAGGAAGATCATTGGCCAGTCAATTTCTCATCTTATTGGCACCTAACTTCTCACCTGTTCTTCTCGCAGGAGTGTGTATAGAGATGAAAGTAGACAGATGTTACTGAACTAGTGTTGCTGGTGATCTGACCTGCCAAAATGTGTTGGTGGAGTTGGGAATAGGGTGTAGCCTTAGGAACAGAAACAACTGTAGGAATCAGCAGGGACCTGAAAATACAATTATCAGTATTTGTTTCACAGTGCAATAATATTGGAATTCCTCATGTTCAGTGAGTGGTGATTCAAAGCTTTCTAATCCTACACAGTACTGACTTGTTTTTCTTGTCATTTGTGTTAGACATCTGTTTTTCTCATTTTTGTTTTTAGGTTGTTTAAAGTTTTATTATTTGTTGGGTTTTAAGGTCACACATTTAAAAATGTCAATTCAACAAAAAACGCTTTGAATATTGCTATCAAATATTTTAGTAAATAAGTAAATTGCATAGAATACATGTCTATTAATTTTCAGTAACGTGTTTGTATCTCTTTATATCTTCATATATCTCTATTAAATTGTATTGCATATGCATATCATTTTATATACATAAAGCATTATATTAGTGATTGCCCACTGTTCTCTACCATGTTGGTCCACCCCTACTTTAAAAGTCAATGAAATGCTGAAATCTAATGATGTAAAAAACACTCCCTATATTTATTTGTGATCAATGTATCAGAACTAAAAGAAGATACTTTCATACATTTGATAAGTACAGTCTAGAAATGCAATACTTTAAAATTAGACCACCATTTGTTTTGAAAATAACTAAATGTAGACATTTTAAATTTGTACCTCTTAGCCACCATTAGAACAGGTAATTTTCTAAGTGAAATTAGCATTCTGTGCATTTTGCTCCATTTACTGCAGTTTTGGCTGCATGCTTGAAATAGCTCATTGTTTTTGTGCGTGTCACACAGGTGGTTTGCAGTCATTTAATCTCTCTCGTGCGCTTACTGTCATGTGCAGAATAATTGTGCAACGGCACACTAATTTCTGAAATTTGCATCCCAACTTTCCGCCTGCCGTGCGTGTGGTGTTAGCGTGGCGCTCCCGCGCATGCCGCGCTGCTAAATGAATTCTCCGTGCATAAGAGAATTCTTCTCATCTGTTTCTCATCTCGTTTTGATGAAACCTAATGGCTTTCCAGGAAATGAAATTATGCAGTCATTTAGTGACAATGCAAAGTGTGCCGAGCATTTTGTAGTCTTTTTTTTTAGCTGTGCACAAGAGGAGCGACACAGCAATGCCAAGATGCATCTCGCTGTCCTTTTATTCAGCCGAGGGATAAAAAGAAGATTTGTCTCAGTGCTCAGCTTCTCTACAGGTCTTATTCTTTGTATTTTATTTATTTATTTGCTTTATAATTATTCCTTAAGGCTGTGTGTAGATCTGCAGTGGAGGCAGGTGTGTGTATGGGGGCCTCTGAGGCTGGCTCCTCTGGCTCTGATTGTGACCAGGTGCTGCTCAGGTGCACAGAGAGCGGCTGCATAGCACAGCAGGGCCGCAGGTGCAGAGAAGAGCTCTCTCTCCTCCCTACATACCCCGTTTATCCTCCTCCTCTCTGTCGCTCATTCACTTTCTCTGCTTTCTCTGGTGCACTTATTCAAGCGTATCTCTTCCACCATGTCTTCTGCCTTTCTCTCTCTCTCTCTCTCTCTCTCTCTCTCTCTCATTTACTATTATGACATCATGACCCCACAGTGTTGCCTCTCTGTTTATATCCCCATTCACTCTGCACTCTGAAAACGGTTTTTGGGACATATGTAGAGACCACCTTTAAACATTGTTATAAAAAACTGCATGTATAGAACTAAATATATAGAAATATAGCTTTTACAAATAGCACATTGCTTTTAGAATTACTCAGCCTTAAGAAAGCTTTTTCTTTCTTAATTACATATCCCAAAATTCAGTTTTCTGTGACGTTATTATTTCTGTGCATAAAAAACATGGACGACAAATGGTGAATTTGTTTAGGATATGAATCACACACAGGAGTGTTTAAGATGCTGGGAGCACTGCTTGCTGACACGGGCTTGGAGGAGACGTCTGTAGTGGGGTGTGAGTCTGGTGGTCCTAGTGTGAAGCGTAGTGGATCTAGCTGGTCATTATGCAGAGCTCCAGGGTGTGCTTATCTGTTACTGCGTTCAACCAGCCGTGAAGAGCCAAGATGGCCTGAAAGACCCCATATCCCCCTTCTTCGCTTCTTCTTCCATAATTGCCCCTCCTCCCTTCCTTCCATCCCTGCATCTAGCCATCCACCCATCATTCACCCTTGCCCCTGCTTTCCCAAGCTTGGGCCCCTGCGTGGAGGGGTGAGACAGGCAGGCAGGCAGGCAGACCAGCTGCAGAGATCAGCTGGGGCCTGGTGTGTTCCAGTGCTAGGAAATTTCCAAGTAGTGAGGGGAGCTGATAGAGCCTCTATGATAGAGAAGTCCTGGAAGCCCGATGTCACAGGCCACTGAAGGTTACCAAAATTACCACAGAGTTAATCTGTTTACAGTGCAGTGTCTACGGACCTCTGTTATCAAACCCACAGGCAGGAAATGATGTAAGAATAACAACAGCTAAACTATGCATGTTTCACAATATTAAAAGCTTAGGCCAGAATCATACTCTGTGGCAGATATGAATGCTTGGTTTATGATATGAATGCTTGCATTATGATTTTTAAATTTATATATACTTAAGAGAGTTGTTGTGTTTAAAATAGCCTGTTTTTGTATGTATAAACTTTTATAAATTTGTCATTTAATATCTTTGCTGTAAAACTGACTCTTATTGTTGATACAGACATATTGATACAGACATATTTGATACAGCTTGATACAGACATATTGATTCCAACATGCTTACTAAGTTTTCCTTCAAGTACCTAAACGATAAAACTGGCAACAGAAGGAGTTTATGATCACACTACACAACTCGTGATTGTCTTGATAGTGTCTTGAAAGCAGAAATCTCAGTAATACTGAATGACACATACAAGCGTCGCCTACATTCGGCATCCGTCTGCAGCACAGTTGGATTCACTCAGTAACATGAGCAGCATGTGGGGCTTTGATGACTGTATCATTAGCTGGCACTATTTAACCCAATCTCGTTATATGGATAACGAAGCCTGAACAAAACAACACTCAAATCTGCTTTCAGTCTTTATTAAAGTCTGAACACACTGTTCTGGGCTCTTTCTCTGTCTTTTCATATTTATTGCTGCTTTCCTTCATTCAGTTTTCTCTCCCTCCATATCCAACCTGTTTTCCTCTGTTCTCTTTGACTCCGCCCATTTTCCCCTCCCCATATCCCCCATTTAACCCATTGTTTTCCAGTCATCTATCGCCATTTTTAATCTCCCTTTCTCTCTGTCTCTCTTTTTCTCTGCCTCTCCCTGGTTGTGTCCCTTGGTACTTAGCAGCAGCTCCTGCCAATGAAAATGTTAGTGATTGTTAAATGAAAATGCAAAGTTGAAGGGCAGTGATTCATTAGGAAGGAATTCTGCCAGTGAAATAAATGCAGCCTGGGCCCAGAGCACCCTGCTGATGTCAATGACTTTACCAGACTTCTTTCTGTCTCTCTGTTTCTCTGTCTGTCTGCATTTGTCTCTCTCCTTCTCATTCTTTAGCTCTGTTCTAAAACCTAGCAAGCTGCCTTGCTGCCTACATAGGCAGCATCCTAAACACCATGGAAAAAGATTTCCACATGGGAAATTGACAGGCTGTTTTAATAGTGTTTGATCTTAACTTGCGGTTTCTTGTACAAGTATTGAGTAAAACAAACAATTCTTCATTGCACTAAACTATTTCCTGTTGATACTTTTCAATATTGCATGAAATGCCTCGACCATCTTGGATTTATTGGATTTATAAATGCAATACAAATGTACATTTTGGTCAAAACTGGTATCTTAGGAGGGAGCATAATTCACATTTCCACCTTTTGAAACAGCATTTCGATCACAAGCATACCTGAAAATGCCGCCTACGTAGACAGCAAACTAGATTTTGGAACAGAGCACACCTTCAGTTTTCAATTTCAGGTACTTTATTGGCATGATTGATTTAAACACAATATCATCTCAGCATCAATTTAAAAACACTGACAGAAAAGGTACTTCAATATATTTGCTTTTTCATATTAACTGTAATATCACTGCAACAACAGCTATTCGCAATATCACAACTATGAGAGAAAATTTTCTTGTATTTTAAACTCTGTGAAGCAGTTTAAGGTATTTAGAGCCACTGTAAACAATGGAACACGTTTTTCCCCCGCAGTCTTGCACACGTAGGCCCGCGGTGTGGAGCAATGCTGAAGCATATGTTCTGCTAAAGGCTCATGGCTAATGGGCTGTGTTGAGTGTAATTACTGAACGACCTGTTGAAATGAGAGGGGGCTCATGGGATGGACAGTTGGGCTTCTGGCTCCCACCTGTGTGTAGCTGAGCTCCTGCTGTGCCTCACAGGTGCTGCTCTTACATACACACACATATAGACACACACACACCTGGCTTGGGGTCTCAGGTGGCGAGCATGCAGTCAGTCTGCCTAGAAATAACCCATCCTCCCCCACATCTAATCCAGAGAGGAGAGATGAGTCTATTGAATTAGTGCCTGTGTGAGATTCTTGTGGATGTTCAGTCTTGTCTTGCTCTCAGTGCTGTAGCTCATTATCTTCTATATACACAGTACAATGATTCCAAGGACCTGTCATTGTTTGTGAAGGAAGATGCTTTTTAAAGCTGTAATCATTACATACAAAAACATACAGACAGGATTAGCTCATAGAAACCTTATATGCAGAGTGTTTCTCATGTGCTTAATACTCATTCTTCTTACATGCAGATACACAGACCTTACAGATTTACAAGCCCCTTTTTTTCTTTTATTGCTAAAAGTGCCCAGGAAATGTGTATTGTGTACTTGTGAATCAAGTTTATTTTATGTCCAGCTATTTTGTGCACAATTTAAACTTTTTACTATTTTACAAAATGGATAATTCTGGATGCTTATTGGTCGAACAGCATTTCAGCCGTGCTAACATCTACAGTATAGAAACAGGCATGACACGAAACACCTGTTCATCATATTGCTGCCCAGCACACAGCAGATCACTGGTTTGTTGCATAGCAACATTTTTATGTCAGAGTTGCATCTTGAAGAATGGCTCTGTAAAATTAATTTACTTTAATTTGTAGTGTGTGTACTTGTATTCAGTATGTTATGGGAACCAAATGTCCCCACAAGTAGAGTAATACCAGTGCATTTAGACCTTGATATTTCTGAGGTTCTTATGAGGTAATACTTTATAAATCATACAGAATGATATTTCTAAAATTTTTTAAATACAATACTAAAAACAATTACGTCTATGGAATGTCCCAATAAAACAAGTTTGTGTGTGGGGGGGGTCATCATTACATTGGTAACCCTGCTCTCTAGCTAGCTTGGTTATTATAAAAGCCATACAGTCAAGCTAATTCTTCCACTCCTTTCATAATTTGGTACAGTGTCCATTTAAAGTTCATTCATCCAACTGTATTTAAAAATACCACCGTGGGTTGGTGTCTAGACCCCCGACACACTTTCACACATTTGTTTCACACACTTTCCATTCTGTGACATCTTTTCTCTGACAGAAACATGAGGAGTGTTACTAAACACATCTCCACAATCAAAAGAGAAATGTTTTAACTCTGACAACTCTTTCATCGTGTCTGACATATGCCAATTCTTTGTTTTTCTGCTGTGTTTCAAGATTTCTGAGCTTGCGTGTGAGTTTGAGAACAGGCTGCCAGCACTGCTTGAATGGGATCAAAATTCCCTTCCTCCATTTATCCTGCGCCATCCTTCCAGTTAAGGCCCCATTGTTTAACAGTCGCTTGGCATCTGATACCAGCCGACTGCAGGGCCTTTGATGTGGCTCTGATGATGCGATATTCATCCAGGGACATAAAGAACGCCCGCCCTTCCATTTTTCCAACACTATCCCAACGCACGCCATTGGCTCCAGCCACGAGTGACTGTCTCACACGCATTTGTTTGCGTGGGTTAGCTTGAAGGAAAGTCACCATCCAGCATGGCAAGATCTGTGGTGGGTGAAAAGAAAGGGTTATGAGATAGCTCATCGCCCTCCTCTGCAGGGTGGGGGGGGCAAGAGAGAGAGAGGGATGTGTGATTATGAAGTCATCAGCCATAAACCAGTGAGGTGGGGGAGATGCACGCATCCTCTGGGGGCCATTGATTGGTGACCATGTGTTTGTGGCCGATAGACTGTGAAATGGTGTGTTGCTGCACGGCTGCGGTGCACCTGCGTCCCACCAAGGTGATTGATTGGTTTGGTCATGTGGAATGTTCCCATCTGGTCCGCAGTAATGCGTTTCTTTCTCTTCCTTCTTCTCATATCAGAGGGTAGTAGGCACTGGATGGAGAGGGTGTTTATGTTAGGGACCGCAAAGGTCAAAAGAAAACATTACCCCCCCTGTTTTTCCCCAGTAACAAACAGAAAATCACATTGACCAGACCGGGGCATGTGCAAGACGTGTTTAAGACAAATCCACTCATGGTGTTTGTTGACAGAACCACACACCGCAAACCTGTGGGTTACGGTTCAGAATTAACTTTCTGCCACACCTGACAAAGGCCAGTGAACTGGAAAAAATACATGTATTTTTTTGTAACAACCTTGAAAGTGTATTACTTTTTATAAATGCATTATTTCCTTTAAAATAATAGATTTTGTTTCAGTGACAAATATTTTTTTAGCTTTTTTCATGTATATTTGTGAGAAACAGAGCAGGTTGTTTCATTGGCAGTATCTAAACATCACCTCTAACACAAACATTGGTACCATGACACTTTTGATTCCTCATGTTGTCTTTTAGTGGCTTAACACAAGGAACGTGTTGCTACATGAAGTCCTGGAATTACAAAAATGAAAGTAAAACAATATTTTGCCTTCTATAAAAAAAAATAAAAGTTCATCATACATAATCAGCCTTTTGAATCTCTTTGATTACTATAAAATTACACATACATTTAGATTTCAACTATGTATTGTTTTGCAATGCCTGGAAATATTTACAAGTACATTTATTATTTAAGGTGTTTATTTTTTGTTTTATTTTATGGTTATTCTGTACCTTGCCTGTTAGATTGTGGTTAGATCATTTTTTGAAGTAAAAGCAAAGACAGTT
>JAZGTK010015915.1:0-12981 GCA_036877625.1 Ambastaia sidthimunki
GCGGGTTTCTTTGCTGCGGGCTTCTTGGCTTTAGGAGCGGCTTTCTTTGCAGGTTTCTTCTTGGGCTCCGCTTGTTTCTTGTTGAGCTTGAATGACCCTGAAGCGCCGGTTCCTTTGGTCTGGACCAGAGTTTCTTTAGTCACCAAACTCTTGATGGCCAGCTTGACGCGGGAGTTGTTCTTCTCCACGTCGTAGCCGCCGGCAGCGAGCGCTTTCTTCAGCGCGGCGAGAGACACGCCGCTTCTCTCTTTGGAAGCAGAAACGGCTTTGATGATGAGTTCGCCAACGCTCGGTCCTGTTTTCTTAGCCTTTGCAGCGGGCTTCTTCTTGGGCGCTTTGGCCGGCGGGGCGGCGGCGGCTGGAGCGGTTTCTGCCATTTCTCTGCGGATCTGTAACGTCACACACACAACACTTGTATCAGTGAATGTGGAGCGACTGAGCGCGCTGCCCTCTTACACAGCACATGAGAACTATATAGACTCAATCTGCCTTGTTCAGCGACTGCGCGCTTCCACGAGCCGCCAAAGCCTGTGTTTTCTCCACTAACATTTACAATAAAATCGGAGTGGTAAAAGACTTTGGCGCGGTGAAAACGATGTGAACATCAATCAGAGGTTCAAGTTTATACTTGGGAACTAAAACATGCGCCGATGAGTGGTTAATTTTGCCATATTGTCATGAAATCCACGGCGAGCACCAGCAACTTGAAAAATCCTCGTATGTTTCTTCCTGTAATTTTTGTAATAAAATGTTTGCAATAAAGAAATCGCATCGTCTATGTATTAAAGAAGTACTTGACAAATGACCAGCATTAAAGAAAAATCATTAATGGACTTGTGAAGTGTGTCATTTAATAGACGTTTCGGCCAGCTGGAAACACACGCCCAGTCAAAGGTTTCTTGAAGGTAATTTTGCGATCTTCAATCAGCAGCTGCCGAAAAATTATTTAATAACATATATAGATATAAGCAATTGTTTTGGGTCTGATTTATTACGTATCACGATATTTTAAAACAACGCCAATTAAATAGTAATCCAACAGAAAGTTTCACTCATTTGTTAAACGTCTCAGAAGAGAATCATTTGAAGACCATAATTTAGCTTTAAAGTATATAATAATCTTTAGGACCTTTTTGAAGGCAATGAACTGTGAAGATATACACAGCTCGGGTTTTAGTGTTAATTTATAATTTTTTATTCTACTTCAAAGTCTTAAAATGCCCACCACGTTTGTTCTGTTTGTAGTGAAATTAGTGTATCGAAGTTCAGGACGGGCACTTGCTATTTAATTCTCTTAATTATTTAGTTTTAATGAATTGTTATATTTATTCTAATAACATTTATTTAATCACTTGCTAGTAAATGTATTTAATTTGTTTAATGTCCGTTTTTAAACATTTAAACCCGCCTTAATGCAACATCAGACAAGCCTATTTATCTGATTGCAATAGCAATAAAGCGAGAATCTCTACCGTCATGGAAAGTCAAATACGGTATGAAAACACAAATTGATTTAACTATTACATGAATTGCATAAATAGTTGTGTAGGAAACGTGGTCAATGAAGCTGAAACACCACATTTATACTCCATTTTATTCTTTTATTTTTGTTTATATGTGTTACATCGTGTCCAAAGTAACTATGAGATCATCAGCCCTATAATAGATATTTTTCTTCCTTTTTCTCTCGCCAAAAGCAACTGATAATAAAAGATCAATTGTTATTTATAGTACTAGATGTTTTTATATATTATTACTGTATTAAGTTATACGGACTTCAATCTTGTTTTCTTCGTGCAGATCATGTTGGTGTTTAAACAGCTCTAAACGACGAGCTGCTGCCACCTATAGGACAGACGTCGCTAAAGCTCCTAACAAATTGTTAACAATTTTCTGTGGAGTTTGGTTTGTAAATCGATCTTTATCAACTTAAAAATTACAAATAAATATAGTTGCAGAAAATATTTTGTTACAATATCTATCCATTGTAACAAAATAACGTCCAAAATGGGTGTGGACATACAAATCCTGGGTTCAGGGCTCAGATGCATGACAAGCATAAATAAATAAACTAATCACTTTTTGTTTCACATTTTGAAACTCCACTTTACAGTGTAGAGTATGTTAGTAGTTTATCAGATTGCATTTACAAATTAAAAGCGCTGTGTGTGTGTGTGTGTGTGTGTGTGTGTGTGTGTGTGTGTGTGTGTGTGTGTGTGTGTGTTTATATTTTTGTAACCCGCTTACCATGTCCAACCAGCTACAGCTGTCATCAAAAATGTTTTACTGCATTATCTTTCAGGTCAAACGTTTAGCATAAAGTATAAAGCTTGTATTTCTGAAAGCTGTAGTGTTTTTAATACTTTTTAAATATTGCATATTATCGTACTACAAAAGGCATCTACCATCTTTGTATGTCCAGAAGTTTGTATGTTGTATGTAGTGTGTGGTGTTATAAAAATCTACTGTATTCTTTTAAAATGTATGTGTACAGCAGTAAAAAGTCATACAGTGAGGTTGGATGAACTATTCCTTTATTGCAAATACCGTTCATCTATACTGATGATCATTTAAAGACATTTTTACAGATATTTAGCCTGAGATGGGATTTTATCTCTCTTTCACTTTTTACAGACATTGAACACAATACAGGACTTACTCAATACCACACGTATTTTCTAGAAATCTAATAAAACAATGTACAAAAATAAATGGAGGCACAAATAGATGTCTTGTAAAAAATATAAACTAAAAAAATAATGCCATCACTGTTTTTTCTTTGGTTATTTGTCGTGGCTGAGGGTTGAATACAGGCTGGTAGGGCTGAAAGTGTCTTTGGGGTTAGGCAGTTCCCGTAACATGCTGCCAAAAGGATATTCTGCCGGAGGTCGCATGGACATCGCTGGAAAAAATCTAGATGCCAGGTAAGGTGAAATGAAGTTTGGAGTTGAATAGGCGAGTTGCAACGGACTGAAGGCAAACCGAGGATTCAGCCCCAACAAGCCATCACCACTGAAGTTTGTGGATGAGGACTGGAGGGGAGAGAAAGCAGATTTGGAGCTGAAATGTTTCAGGGGACCTTCTGTAAATCGAACGGCACTTGACTGGAAGATGGGCAGGTTTTCAGACAGTGGCATCACATCTCCATTAGAGCACTGACCTTCCCGACAGCTGATCACTAGTTCAATGGCCTTCACGATGTCTCTTGAACAGCTTTTAAGAGCCGATTCGAGGACGTCCTGCTTCACGTGGGGGAAGATCTTGCTCAGAACTGCGGTGGGGTTTCGCCCGGTCACATCGGACAGCTGTTCTTTGGGTTTCTCTGGTTCAGTGACAGACTTTGGATCTGAGGAAGTCTGGGACTTTGGACTTGAGGTGTGTTCTGGAAGATGATCCGGTCCGGGAGACACACTGCCATTTGGCGGGTCTCTTTCCCCCAATGGAGAGGTGCAAACCACGGGTGTGTGAGGGGCAAACAGAGGCTGATTCATGCATCCACCAAACACACTGCACTTATTTGGGGGTTTTCCTGCAAAAGTAAAGTTTACATATACTGTCAAAGTCTTTTCAAGTATGAATTGTACTTAATGCACAACAAGGATCTTTAAGTACAAAAAAGTGAACAGTTTTTCTTGACTTTAGTCATTTGCATTGACTTTACACTTTACATAGTGTAGTATTGTATCCCTGTTTTGTAGTTAAGAAATACCAGTATTAAAATTACTAACAGAAATGCTCAATAAAGCTTATTTATGAGTTTTGTATTTTAACCATAAATAGACCTCAAACAAAAGACAAATGTGTGTAGGACATCCGTCTCAATGCACTTACCGTCTTTAAACGTGTCCGGACTTAAGGCATCAAACGCGGGTACAGTGGAGGAACTCAGCGGTGCTCTGGACAGGCTCATGCCGCCGTCGGTCGCTCCCGCAGCGGGGTAAACCATCTGCAGCTCCTCCTGCGCCTGCTGCCTCCGAAGCGCGACCTGCGCGGCCATGACGCGCTGCCGCTCCGCGATTAACGCGCATTTGACGCACGCGCAGTCCCGCCAGCGGCAGAAGCGCTTGTGCCCCTTCAGAGGCGAAACCACCCCGTGATTCCTGCAGCGGGCGCATTTCGGGCTCCGCGGGTAACTTCTGTCCTCCGGGCGGAAGAAGAGCGCAGGGTGCGGCGAGAGAAGAGCGAAGCGCCTGCCGTTTGACTCCATCGGTGTGTGTGTGTCTGACAACTGCCGAATGAGTGAATAAGCTGCAGATTTAATGCTGCAGGTGACAAAAGAGAAACGGGACACCGACACACCCTGTAAACCCACCATCGACACTCCCCCTCCGCATTATATTCATCTCAGTGAGTTTATGGATTGTCTTACACATGTCGTTTCACAAACAGGACCTCTGCAAGGCAGCTGTTGAATATTGTGTGTGTCTGCGTGTGTTTCAGGAACACACTGGATGTTTGAATTCATCAATATTCCTTATGAATACAATTTTCAACACTTTAGTAATTAAAACACAAATAGAAGCTTTGCACAGTTAACATGTTACATAAATCAAAGCAGTGTTTATCTTCCTCTTTGTGTAGATTACAGCTTTGTACACGTTGGGTATTCCCTCATCCTCAGAAGGTCCAACCTGGGATGCTTTAGAAGGACCTTGAGAAAACATATTTGCTCCTCTGGCTCGTGAACTATTGGAAGATGATGAAACTTTCATTCCTTAATTCATTCATTTAAAATACATCAGAATGTCATGAGGTTCCTTGTTAAGATTTTAAGTAGCTCTTCTGAGTAACTTCTGTCCATCAGTAATTATGCTCATTAACCTTCTGTTTCTCAAGAAGTCCATCTGTTCACACATTACCTCTCTTCACTCAACTCACCTTTAATTTGACTGAATTGAAAACACAGAGCTTTAATTTTCATTGATTTATTTCACTGATTGCCACATCCGGCTGTTCTGCTACATTTATTATAATAACTGACTGAGAAAAAATACAGTAGATGAAAAACAAATGTTGCCTGATGAAGAACTGAGAATAAGTGTTCAAAACGGCATTTTCCCTCAAAAATATTCATAACTCATATTAAAAACATAAAAACAACATTGTGCTGTTTTAGCTATTCATTTAGGCGTATTTTAACAGCCCTAATAATAGTCTTTTGTCTAGTTTGTATGTAATTCAGTCAAAAAACATTTGTAAACTAAATACGATTGGCCTGTGGATGCAAATTCGCAGAGATTTCTGTCTGGAATTTGCGTTCAGTTGGTTGGTGTAACGCCCGTGTGTGCTCTTCTGGGAGAGAAGCAGAAAAGAAAAGAAAACGAGGGTTTTATCATTTCATTCACAGTCTTCTCCATCTGCGTCTTATCACTGAGTGCTGAGATCTTATCTGAACACATGCAGCGTTTCTGCACAGATGACCAACAAAGTGCCACTATAAGAGAAGTGCGTGTGTGTGGGATCCTCACAGAATCTACCTCACAAAATCTACCTCATAAAATATACCTCACAAAAACTAAACATTCAGCAAAACCTGCTGTTTAATTTTATACTTCATAAATTATACAAAACAGTGATTCCCAATCAGTTACGTTAGAGATGCTAAAGGGGTAGTTTACCTCAAAATTAATTTTGTCATCACTTTATTTATGTCAGATCTGTTTGAGATTATATTTGTTTGTAAAAAAACAAAATAAGAATTGTTGGAGAAAATCTGGTCATTCTTTTATCATTTAATAAGAGATCATGAGGATTTTGGTCTTATAAATGTATTTTAAGAGAAATAGAAATATATGCCAAGTGAGTTTATTCATGTGAGTAATTGAAACAATGACCTTTAATAATATAATGTTAATGATGAAGGATATGCAGTATAATACACTGCAGGTTAAGAGGAACACGCTTGTTTGGTGTTGCTGTGGGGTACTTAAGACTTATGTGAGGGGAGTGTTGTGGTACAAAACACACAAAACCGAGAAACACTGATGCAGATGACAACTTCAGAACTTTTAACAAAAGAAATGATTTTTTTCCCGTTTTTGCAGTGTGTATCTGGAGACGTTTTGAAGTGTGAGACTCTTTAAACATCATGTTGACCATGAGCTCCTCCTGACCAGAAGCTTTTAGGAACGATCACTTAGTCACGGACTAACTCTCCTGCTCGATCTCGCTCCCTCGCACGCTCTCTCTCTCTCAATTGTTCGCCGCCACTGAGGCAGGAGACAAGTGAGGGTCCCTGATAGATCCTATCTGTCCTCGAGACCACCGGAACAGAAAGAAGAGAGATTGAAAGCTTAGAAACCAAATGATGAAAACACAGACATGGAAAAAACTTCTGGCAGAACAGCAAGTTTAATAGAATATAATCTGATTCAAATCAGATTCTGATTCAAACCAGATTCAAACTAGATTCTTATGTGTATATGTGCTTTTAATCTTCTTTCAATTCGCTCAGTTGTCATCTTGGCACACCCCCAGGCAGCTATTCCGGCCCTGTCACCTATGACACACCTGGTGTGCTTCTGTATACTTCACAAACAAGTGAGTGAGTGAAGGTTACTGAAGAGTGTCCTTTCTGTCAATTTGACATTGAGACTTTCTCACAGAATGCAAATCACAGTCTCTCTCTTGTTTAAACATGATTGGCTGTTTTTATGCAATTTTAGGCAATCAGGGTTTGTAACAGCCCAAAAGCAAACTGCTGTTGTTGCATTGAGTGAACAATTAGTCACTAGATTTCATAGTTTAAATATTTGAATGATATTTCAATAGGTTACGAATAGTCAATGTATTTAGAGTCACATACTTAGAACTACATGTCCCTCAGTTCACACTAAAGGTCTGTGACAGGAATGAGTTGAGGGTTGGTTGCTCTGTTTGCTCAAACATGAATGATTTTCTGCATACAGTTCTGACAGTCTGTCTGCAGCTTTTACGTCACAATCACCAGCAGAACTTCTAGCACAGGTGGTCTGTGGAGCTGTGAGGGTCACAACACTTGCATATGCTTAAAATGAAACTGTTAAATTCACCTGACATGATTTTGAGTAAAATAATCAGATATAAATTTTAGGTTGTTAGAACGTTTCGCTAACATTTCCATTAAGTAATAAAAACAAAAACATTATTTTGAACATTCTAGGAATGTTTCAGTTTTTTAGATGCTGTATTAACATTACTGTTTAAATTTAAGAATGTTTTTGATATAACATGTTCTGCTACTACCATTACTGCAAGAACATTTTTTATAACTTTGACAGAACTTTTAGAGAACATTAGCCAATGTTCTGAGAACGTTCCCTCTTAGCTGTTTGTGAGTTTTTTATTTGTTTTTGTGTGAAAATAAGCCATCATCATAAGTTATTGTTGTAGAGCAACAGTATATTTTTACCTTTAAAGCCTTTCAAAGTCGTTTTACATCTTTTTGAAAAACACCATTTACTATTTCAACACATGATAAAATGTCTGTTTTATATCAACTTTTATATGCATGTATCTGTTCCGGCCAGATATTCACACATGCAAGTGTGAAGGAATTAAAACGAAAGATAAAGAGTAAACCAGCAATACTATCAGATAAAAGTGACTAAAGAGAGTTTGTTAGTGAAGCTCATCTCTGCATCTCTCACAGGGTGTTATGGGAAACAATCTTGTGTCTGACAAATACAAACAAAAGCAACGATATGCAGTTATCGGGCTGCTGGCGCTGGGATAAGATGTAACACACTAGCAAAAACACGCTCAGATAAAGTCTGGAACATTTTAGTGTTTGTTCAGCCTGATTCTTCTAGTCAAATCTAGATTATTTTGTTATTTTTCTTCCCCTAAGCAACTAGTCTAAGAGACAACTGCAGAAGATCATTTCTTATCTAGGCTAAAACCAGAAGATCACTGTATTAAGAAATCACCACCCAAACGTTCCAGTTAATGAGGCTGTTAGACTGAACGTGCTCTCCTGCATGTTGTTGCATGTCAAACGTCCGTCTTTCACTCTCAAGAGTCACAATTTGGGTTAGTTGCTCTCCACTTAATCACCAGCGAGTTTTATCACTTTCTCAGACAGTAACCAGGAATCTTAGATCCTGAATCATTGCAGGTCTTTCCGCATCGTGTCAAACTAGATACATGTTCTTTTGTTGAAGATCTCGCCACACTCAGATGACTGTGAGACAGCCACAGGAGTCAAACTGTCTGCGAGGAGGCTCGTATCAGCGCGCTCATGCGGAACATGTTTTCCTTCAGGTAATGTAAACAGCTTTGCTTAACTCCTGCGTCTTCCGTGAAATGGTTGCCGGGCTGAAGGATCTCTGTGGTCATACTGCAAGTTTAAACAACAATGAAAAAAACATGCAAATCTTGAGTGGTAATGGACTACAGACACAAATTTAGATTTCACAAACTGAAATCAGCTCAGAAAGAGAGAGGGGATATTGACAAATAAATGCGGGAGAACTGCATTAAAAAGCAGCTAAAAGAATGAGGTATTCATCACCCTGTAATTCTGCCCTAAGGACAACACACACACACATTTGCGTATCTAAATGGGGACCTTTCACAGACTTCAGTTTTTTCTACACACAGCTACTTTAACTCTAACCTTAACCCTAAGAAAATACTTTCTGCAATATTTTTATAATTGTATAAACTATATTTGTATAGCAGTTTTACTAATGAGTCTTCAAAAGGAGCTTTGGCTCAGATTTGTGAGGTTTTGCTGACTTTTGGGTACAAATTTGTCCCCAATAAATAGGTAATCCCTCCCCCAACACACACACACACACACTGTCAGGTTTGTGAGTACGTGAGCTCTGACTGTAACACGAGTCTGAGTCAGTCAGGAAATATCGAATGTCTGAATGTACAAGAGTAAAATTCTGATAAACACCGTGACTCGGGTCATTTCAGGGTCACGGCGGAATCAAAGGTCACGAGATAATGAGAGAGCACACGATGTTTGTAGAGGGGGAGACGAGCGAGAGAAAGAAAATACAAGTGTGACAGAGAAGATTATCGTTCTGTGGGCTTTTGTTGAAGCGATTGCCGTTATTGTGTGTCGTTCAGAGGTGATGGTTTGTGTCTTAAGCCGCATTGGGGGCAGATTCCTGCTGCTGCAGCTTTTGTTGGCTTTAATTGTGGAGATTAAATGGCTCTGGTGAACGTGTGTTCTGCTTTAACGTGCCTGCGAAAATATAAACAACAGTTTAAACATCTGTTTGTCTAACTTTTAGAGACAAAAATCTTCAGCCCCTTCTGGATCTGTGAGCCTCTAGAATCAGCACCACTCTTCAACCAATAAGAAACAGCCTTTGCCTCAGGCTTATATCCTATACGTTTCTATATTGCTTTGTGGCTTGAGTAAATGTAAAACTGTAAAACTTTTTTTATTCAAAGCCCTCAGTTTTCCTCAGCTTTCATGACCAAATGTGTTTAAGTGAGGACAGAATCTCCAGCTGTTATTTTTGGCATGCTGTGCTGTCAGCCCTTCACTGCAGGGGTCTCCGCATAAGGAAACGGGGTCTTTATACACCTGCTGAAAACTGACAGTGTAACAGTTTAAATTATAGTTTATATTCCACAGTAAAAATGACACAATTTCTCCTGTTGGACAACAGCATCTATGTTTTAGATCTGCTGTGTTGGCTATTTTAAAGGACCACATGTCTTCTTAGATGAGTTTCCACATCTTCTGAGCAATAAATTCTGTGACTTTGTCTGTCGTTTGTGCATGTATGTGTAAATGTAGCAAGTTAATGTTGCTTTTTGAGATCTGATTAATTTCCATGATATTTCAAATCACATTTGTAATATTTCTTGATTATGGTTGTAACATTTAAGGAAAATTAATATGAAACCATTAAAAAATAACAAACCTTTCTTTGTAAATCCACATGGCAAATCTATTATCTGTGAAAACAGCCTTTTCACCCATTACAATGACTCTATCTCAGCTTGCATGTGTGTTGTAAAGTTTTAACTCCCCAGAAAGTTTGTTGAATATTACTTAAAAGGCCCTCATGCTACTTTGATTCTCATCATAACCAGGTTTTGTTTATAACCTTGGAAATAACAAAATAAGGTGCACAAAGACATCAAAGAAGCCTTTTCAACTCAAACAGATTCAAAGATGTAGAATAAATAGGGCAAGAAGCCCAGATGGGGTAACGCTATGAGATTTGTTGAAGTTTACCTTTATTACAAAGAAAAGAAAGGCTGTAGACGCAGGTCTGTGCTGGGTTACAACTTAATCTGACAGCAGGAGGCAGAGTAAAACAATAACGTGTCATTAAACATGGAAATTTGAATGGGAATGATTTAGCGTATAATCACCCTCTTCCTGAATTTTCTAAAGTTCTATACAAACCTGTAAAAGGGTTTAATCTCTAAATCTGCTGCATCAGTTTAATCTGCTTACAACTAACAAATGACCTTTATCATCCTTTTCAAGATAAACCTTTTGTTTAAACTTTTTTTAACAAAAGGTCCTTTTTTACAGGGACTTCTTTAATTGTTTTATTAATTCGCTTAAATCTAACTAAGCAGGTTCCAGCGACATTTTTAGCATTTTTGCTACTTAATGGAAACGTTAGGGAAACTTTCTTTATTGTTAGCTGGGGCGCTTTTCCTGCTGTGGGGATTCTAGTTTTCTGTTTATACATTTCTGCAAAACTTAATAAATGCTTAAATGCATTTGGACTCCCATGATGCAAGTTTAAAGCAAATTGAAAAATGAGTGACAATTTAGAGAAAGCAAAATGTACTTTTAATGGACTGGTATGCATAAAGAACATGTAAATAAGACATAAATAAATGACAAATTACTTTTAAAAGGCACACATAAACAACACGGGCAGGTTACTATTGACATTTATGTTGCATTCTTTAAGACAAAAGCGTAAATTATCATAATATTATCTATGAGAAATGATCAAAAACACCAGCTTAATACTAGTACACAAATCTGCATAACAGGTTACAGTGTAACATGTCGACTATGTGACTGATCATTTAATTTAGTTTATAATGTTTCACCAATTACAAACATTACAAACATTACTAACATTACTAACATTACTAAAAGCAGATAACACACTAACACTCTCGAAAGCAGCAATAATCATGAAAATAGTTATTACTTTAATAATTGTAAATCTACCTAGATATAGTTTATATATCTACCTTACAGTTATTATTTTTAAGTGTTATTAAAGCACATTATTGAGCCCCAGACGTCACCGAATTTCAAACCTCTGTTACCGCCATGACGGATTTTAAACATGATGACAAATATTTGCACAATTCTAAATATTAACTTACAAATAGTTACATCCTGTTTCATATCTTCATTTTCATCACATTTGTTTGAAAATGTGTGTTAGAGAAAGAGACAAACAGAACGCATGTACCTTTCCTGCTGGTAACGTCTTATTAAACAACTTTCTTTGTTCCTCTTTCACCTAAGTGACTTATCTGCCCCCATTTGTTAGAATTCAGAGCCTGTGCTCGCATCTCTTATCGCTGAAAATCTTGTTGGCAAAAGGTGCATCTATCGTGCCTGCAGTATCTCGCCATCTTCTCTCAACATCTCTTTACATTTCAAGTCGATGCAGATCATGCAGGTTTTTACAGTGTGACTGGAACATCGTTCACACCATAACACTGCAGGTCCCCGTATTCAGATCTAATCTTATACTCTAAATCTCTGTGGGACGAACTCAACAGCAGTAAAGCTGAACTGAATCTACCCAGTTTACTAATAATGAGAAGGTTTATTATATTAGCTTACTGAAGAAACATCACACGAGTGCTTTATGAAAACAGGTCTTGACTCCCAGTCGTGGACATTTAAACGTGAAGCGTAACTTATGCGTCCATACGACAAATGTCATGTGATCTGATCTGATGAACACGTTAAACACTTGCAGAATTCAAAACAAAGGTCTGTTAAACCAAATATGCACTTACCCATAAAAACAGAAGTAAACGGACAGATCATCTGTTATTTACATTGGAATAACAATAATTATTTACAATAATTTGTCTATAAAACATCCGTCTCAATTCATAATCCCCCATCTGAGGCCTTTGTAATGGACAGAAGTAAAGCTTAAAAAACAGATAATGTTATTAATACAATTCTACAAATAAAAAACATCTGACTTTTCGCAGTTATTGCACAAATAACACGCTGTGTAAATATTATAATAGTATATAATATTTATATTATATATAAGTATAAATATGTATAAGCTGTATAAGTATAAATATATAACAGTAACCAAAACACGAAAGAGGTCTTTAATGCATATGTAATGTGTTCTTTTTGCCACCTGGCGGCCCCTCTTTAAATTACACTGAAACTAATACAGAACTATGCTATATAGCATAATATTATTTAGCACCATTAGTCTTACATTTCTAAAGCAGGTTATAATGACTATAACTTTATTACCAAGGATTGGTTTTAGTTATTTTGTAGGTTTGTATTGAACTGCATTTATAGAGCATAAACTATCGAGTAGTTTTGCTGTGACATCTCATTCTGAATGGCCATAAGTTGCACATTTATTGATTTACAAAATAAGCGTTATGTGCACTTGTTAATAAAAACCCATTTAAATAGAAACTCTCTTCAGTGGAATTGAAGTGGCTCTTAAAAGAGCCTTTGTGTTGATGAGTGACGCTGTGGAGTTTAAGCGCGTTCTCCGCGGATACGGCGAGCCAGCTGGATGTCTTTGGGCATGATAGTGACTCTCTTGGCGTGGATGGCGCACAAGTTGGTGTCTTCGAACAGCCCCACCAAATAAGCTTCACTGGCCTCCTGCAGAGCCATGACAGCGGAGCTCTGGAACCGCAGGTCCGTCTTGAAGTCCTGCGCGATTTCTCTCACCAGACGCTGGAAGGGCAGTTTGCGGATCAGCAGCTCGGTCGATTTCTGGTAACGGCGGATTTCTCTCAGCGCGACGGTTCCGGGCCTGTAGCGGT
>JAZGTK010015916.1:0-12980 GCA_036877625.1 Ambastaia sidthimunki
TCATACATCACTGAGGGCTTTTCACACACACCACAAATTTCATGATGCTAAAACCAGGGATGTCAATCGATTTAAAAATGATTACTAAATACTTCGTGACAAAGACTTATCAAATTAAATGAACAAAAATCATATTACCATTTGCTGCAAAAAGCCACAAATGTTACAACAGTGAATAGCAATTTGTAATGCCTGAATAAAAATCAAGCTTTCTGGATCTTGTTTCTGAAGCCTTTGCATCTTACTTTGTTAATAGTTTTGATGCTAATTTTTGCCATCCATTTAGAGTCCATTGTCATGTCCCCCGTTCTCATTCATTATTGAAATGAATCTTATTTTATCCCTCTCTTCTCCTGTGTTCTCTGCACCGATTCATTTCCCAAATCCATTTGCTGTATTTTCATTCTGGTCTCTTTTGTTTAGTACACTCCTCTCTGCTTTAGCATGCATCACTCAATTTTAGAAGCTCTCACTCTCTGCCGGGAGCGTCTCTGAATGGCTCTTGTGGGGGAGCTTTTGAAGATGATGGCTTTTTTCACACATATTTATCAGCTGCATGAATCAATTCATATAAACCCCAGTGACAGTATCTGCAGAATCTCTGTCTAGCTTGTATACGCCATCCTAAAAAAAACTTTCAAACCTTAAGATGTGTCTGTTCTTATCTCCCAGCACATATGTACCTTTCTCTAAACAAACTCATAATCCTTTTTTTACAGAGCTTTGTGTTTTGGCTAAAAGCCATTGATTGTTGCCATAGAGACTGGTACTCCCCAAACTTTGGTCATACAAGTTACAAATCTAACCTCAGTAAAAAGAATGTATTCAAATAAAACTGCCTTTTTCATAGACTGTTGTAAATGTTATATTGTCAACCTGTCTGGTGTCTTTTTTGCACCAGCACTAGCTCTTATATTTGCAAAGATGACATAATCATTATCTGCCCCTTCATGTGTTATATCTGTCAGCTGGGTAGAAAGTATAACTCACCAGTTTATAATCCTTGGTGGAAAGCTTAGTGAACCACTGGTTGTATTCCAGCACAGCGATTATTGCCACCAAATCTCTGCAGGCACACAAGCACCACACACACACACACACACACACACACACACGTATATTTAGTTGTGGCAATTCAGATATGTCCTACACTGATTAAGTAACTTAAATCTTGGGTTTAAGCTCTTTAATTTAGATTAAGTAATTTCACTAATGCTGACATAATTCTAATCCAAATATACATTATAAAATGGCATAGACTCACATGCTGATGTATATACACCATGAATATATATATATATATACACATACATACATATACACCATGATCACTTTTGCCCTTAAACTTGATACATTTTTCTAAATAAAGTCTTAAAGCAAATTTTCATACACTATATTTCAGTCATGAGTGTATTTACCATTGAAGACTGTTTCAACTACCTGTTCTCCAGGTGACTGAAGTCCTGCAGGTTCAGCTCTTGCGTGTCCTGTGTCAGATAGATTGTGTCCACATCCTGATTGGTGGAATGCAAAACATTTCAATTTGTTACTAAGGTTATTTTTTTTACATGCAATCTGTAACTTTTGCCTCTCTATCACTGCTCTGCTCAAAACATGTTTGCAAGTTACTTGTGCAGTTATTTTCTTAATGTAGATAAGTTAATTTTTTTTGTTTAAACTACTGCTTCAAGAACAAGATACAAACTCTCCACCATTCTCAGCACCCACATATCCAATTTAGACGCCAGGGGTTTTTCTTTGTTTCCATAACCAGAAAAAAATCAGAAACCAGAAAGCTTAAATTATAAAGCATCACTACAAATTTACCATTAAGAAAAAAGTGCACTTTTACCAGCACAGATCAAAACAGCAAAACTGACAATCAGAATACAAGCATTGATTTATCATTTGTAAAAAGATTCCTGTCATGACACAAAAGCAACTCAGCTAACAGCTAGACAACACAGTTTGTAAGGCATATATTCTAATCCAGATGATTCATGGGCAATGCTGAAAGCAGAAGGTGTGTCTATCTGCACAAAGTGGTCTCTCAAGGAACTCAAGCTGGCCAAAGGGAATCCTGAATCAAATGCATTAGAGAACAGATCAATAGTGCTTGCATAAAACGTGTGTGTGAGTGTACTGACCCACTGAACCTCCTCTCGGTATGGAAGACCTAACCAGTCACACACACATCTGTACTGCTGTGAGAACCCCCCTGGAGAAACCAGAAATCATATGAAAGTCATGCCAATCATATTCATACGCAGAGACACTGATGAGCACAGTGCATTGTGGGAATTTACCACAGGGTCCTGGTTCAGATCCACTGTGACTCTCCCACAGCGCCTGCAAAGTGTTGATCCTCTCGGGAGGCTCCATGGACAATTTCTTCATCACCTTCCTGCCAGAAAGAGAGAACGAGCAAGAGCAAGACAGAGACTCAATAGGACACAATACTATATCAAAAGCAATGTCAGTCTTCAAATATTGATTTGTTTGTTCATAAATGAACACACAATTCAATAATCAGCATTCCTATGTTCTTAAATGTATAAAACAACTTTGGTGGTACAAAAGTACAGTAATTTGATATACAGTTAACTATGGTTTGGTATGATAACCATAATCAGGTGCCATAGCATTTTTATGATACTGAAATTTGATTATTTTATCATGATACCATAATATTCTCCCCCAAATGGGGAGGAGTCCTGGTAGTTAATTTCATGGAGGGGGATGGAGTTCCAGTTCAAAATGTGGAGGAGTTCCATCTTTTATATAGGAAATAGCCTCCAAAAGCTATGAAATTTGCATACATAATATTGAATTTTCTGCTTCAATGGTTTAAAAATATGAAATGTAAAAATATACTACGGTCACCCAATGAATCTCGGTCATTTCCCCCCCCTGACTATGCAGTTTCTGTGTGGAGCAATTGATTATTTATTCTATGTTGACTGTAAAACAGTTAGAAAGACTCACAGAGGAGGCAGTCCAGGACAGATCCTCTGCAGACAGCTGCCTATGTGAGCCACCACCTCATTTACCTCATCTGTTGATGCCAACTTAAGAGATAAATGACCCCGCTCATACTCCACTGCAAACTGACACACAACACCAACATTACATGCTATATAACACTGCAATAATACCACAGACTCTTTCAACAAGATACAAATTAAGTAAATACATTTACAATCACACTTGGGCATTTAGCAAACGCTTTTATCCAAAGTGACTTACAAGGTGAATAAACAAAAAGCAATAGTAGCTGTTTATTTATACGCGCACACACTTAAGTATTTATTTATTATAGGATGGGCTGAAATGATTTTGAATCATTACTATTGCTCTGTAAATTTTGCTTTTTCTTGTGTATTTTTTCAGCAAATGCACTGATGTGACACCACATTTGTCAGTCGTTCTGAGAGTTCAGAAACTGTGATTTATTACCTGTGTGGGCTTGTTGCATGTGATGCCTTGAATTTCCAGATAATTGAAAGTCTGCTCCACCTAAAGAGTGATCAGAACACCATGAATAAACCATGACCTCAGAAGGGACATTTATTCATTATTTTGTCCTGCCCCTCTGAGCCCAGAATATGAGCCCGAAATAGCAGCATTACAGCAAACCCGAGGGTAAAATATGACTCAATTCTACTGTCAGCACACAGAGATTGTTTCGGGCTAAACAAATACAGAGGCCTAACTAAAGCTAAAAACTGGACAGACCAGCTCCTAAAGACTGCATGAGAAATGTTTTTATTAATGTTTAACTTATACACATTAACACAGTTAATATTCACAGACACATCCTCATCCACAACACACAACCCAGGAACACAAAAGTGCTCCCACACAAACCATTCACATGTACCTCTGCAAACACAAACCCACTTCATCCTGATTTTAAGGGCTTGTAAGTGTGTGTGTGTGTGTGTGTTTCCTTGTAGTGCCACATACACTGTCTGATTGGCTCCCTGGAGCACGGTTCACCAGACTCACCATCATAAAGGTCTCTCTCCACACACTTGCTCAAGGGCTGAACTCTGACATGACAAAGAATGACGGCCCACTCTGCCAACATAACTACTAAACACACACACATACAAACACTATACACACACTACAATGTAATAACGATAGTATTTTGTAAAAGACTACTTTTACAATGTTATGAAATGTACCCCGAAGGTGTAAAACTAACATTTTAATGCAAAATATATCATTCTATTATTGCAGGTAACTGCAGGACAGACAGACGAAACACAAGTATAGTTCTTTACTTTACACATCAGTACTTCAGCTGTGTGTGTGTGTATTCTCCCCAAAGTATGCAAGTCAGCTGAGCTACAATTGGACAGAGAGATGTGAGGCGTCTGCTTGAAAGTTTAAACTCATAGATGGATTAAGCTATAGTTTGATTACAACTGTCCATGTAAATGTACTTGCTGACAGAAAACACAGTCACACCTACTCAGACACTTCCCTCTTTGTATAAACCATATCAGCAGAGGTCTGATAAAATAAAGAAGCTGTAAATAATTAATCATACAAACACAAGTGAGAGCTGTAGGTGTGAGAATTGAGAACACACTTTGTCCCTTTTATCATCACTATCTTGGTCAGATTAATACCCTGATAAAACTCCAGTAACCATCCTCTATGGTTGGTTATATTATAAGGATAACCATCCTTATAATCAGCCTGTGATGTCAACAAGGCAATTCTTAGGATGGAGGAAGTACAATACTGAGAATACAAGAGGATGTAAAGAAAATGTATAAATGTAGTATTTTCACAGAGGTCAGCACAGAGAGAATGCATTTATTCTGCTTAAATCCTCCAGGATTTATATGTGCAAAAAAGTGAACAAATCACAAGTGAGATTACTTGAAAAGATGAGGGCAATTAATTCAGTTAATTTAGTCAGTTTAATTAGCTCTATGATACAGGTTCCTATCACAATGATCTCATTAACCCCCCTGCTGACACCAGATGAAGCTCCCACATACTCACACACACACATACAGATGAGTGAAGCCCTAATCTGAACCAGAACTCTTTTTAAATGTGAGCTAGACAGAATCAAGAGTGTTTTGGTCTAACAGCACACAACAGCAGGTTGATAGGAAATTAAGTGTTTGATTCAGGGATTTTTAAAAATATTTTTTCCAAGCTATTTTTATGTATGTATGATGACATTCATGGCAAATCATAAATCAAAAACCATGCTAAAGACAACCACAGCTGCAGTGCATTCTACAGACACACCCCACACACAAGTGGCAGACTGCTGGCAGTAGTGAGTACATTTATTCCACCACTGGCATATACCATTACGCAACAGTTTTGCTACTGTACCTTTAAGAGTTCTATACATACAGTAAATGAGCTCTGGTTAACCTCTGTGTTGATAAATAAATGTGGGTGGGCGTTGTCTAGCTGTGACATTATACAATTTGCAGTTTAGATTCCATAAATAGTCTGGGTGGACTGTAAAGGGATCTTGAACAGACATGAACAGACATCTAGAAAGCAATAAAAACATACACACAACACATGCATACCATCAGACTAGCTAGACTAGCTGTTCAGGACAATAAATGACAGTCAGTCAACTACTTCAAAACAGTCACTACTTCAAAACAACTTCAACTCAACAATGTGAGACTTATGGGCTTCTGGTTGTGACATGGGAACACCATCACTGGGAGGAAACTCAATACTGCCTATAAGTCACCTCACAAATAATCACACATAAAAACAGCCACACACATACGGTGCCACGTCTTCACTTTGCATGTGGAGGCTAATGCTATTTCATTCAATTTCAGTCATTTGCAATTTAATAACCAGGCAATACGAAGCATCACTAATAAAGCACACAGCAACAAGAGAACCAGACAGTAGTTTATACTGTAGCAGCCTTCAGGTTAAAATCAATATGTGAGTTTATTTCTACAAAACATGACCTGCATTGTTCTCATTCCTAGCATAAGTGCTTTGATGGTGAATCTGAAGGTATCAGACAGCCAAACTGATACAGTGGCTGAACCAAAAATCTGGATTTTTTTGAGTATGTGGCACATAGTATCTTATATAAATTGCCCATAAAAAAAATGTACCTATATCCTACAAGTATTTCACAACTGATTTAATAGTTAATGAAACAAGACTGTCTGTAACTGGCCGTGCCTTTTTTAGCCGGGTCATTACAGTCATTGACCAAGTTAATGAACTCAAGTGCTTTAAAAATCTAGCTGATCCGTTTAGCACTAACAGGAAGCCTTGGACAGTGGCATTCTGGGATGTCACAACATGATCAACTGATCCTGTACACTCTGTGGCTACAGAAAGCGTCAGTGAACAGCAGGCTTCTAGCACAACTAACTGGTGCTAATCCCCTGAAGCCCAGAGGACATACAGACAGCAACAGTGTTTTTAATGTGGAGCAGAGCTGACAGATGCAGCTAAATCATGTTTAAAATTTAAATAAAAATTACAATTAATTAAAACATTAATTAATGTCACAAGGACCTCAAACACCACATTTTTGAGAAAACACACAAACAAATCATTGAACTGGTGTTTTGAATTAATTTAGTAAAACAGACAATTCATCATAATAAACTGCAATACTCTCATTTTATTATTGGTACAGACAGAATACAATTGAGACAAACAGCAGTAAGCACCAGTTGGGGTTGACCTACAAGAACTTAGACTGATGAACCAGAACAGAAATGTTCTTACCTTGGTGGGAATTCGTGCACTGAGGAGGTAAGCCCGATGAGATGTCAACGCCTGCAGAAGAGACAGAGAAAAGAGATAAAGAGATCAATTTCAACTCTTTTCTTTCACAGACCTCATTCATCTCTCCAAACTATGAGTGAATCCACATAAGAAGGGTCTGGAGCATTGGTCCACACATACTGCCCGCTGGTCCACACAATCAATACAGCATATAATAGTTTGGGAATATAAAAACTGTAAACGGCTCTACTCATCTATCTGCTATTTCTATTGTCTCAGAGCACCATACAGATAATCACACAGCACTGTTATTTCTCAATTAACAGAGAACATTTGTTTAAGTAATAAAACGTAAAATACAAGAAACGGCACAGTGGTAATACATTATTTGTACTTCAGAAACAAAGTACCCATAAAAATGTGTAATATTTAACTAAATAAATGCATGCAGCCACATTCACTGTATTTCTAACCGCCTTTCTTAGAACTGTAATTTTCACCATGGCATTTAATAGTTTGGCTTTGTTCATTATCATTTAGTATTTCTGCTACTGCCAAAAGAAATTGCATGCATAACATTTTGTGAAAGGGATCTCTGGTTCAAACTGATATGGAATGACCCATATATTTCAAAGTACACACTGAACAATGAAACAAGCCCACTTTATTTTGGGGTTAAATATGGAACACACAGATTAGACTCTGGCTCAGGAGGTCAAAGCTACTAAAATAAGTTTAGTCCCACCATCCCAAAACAACAGCCTTCAGTGGATGGCTGCGTTCCAGTGGGACTGTGAGGTTTACTTTGGTTGAGGGACATGAATGGTGAGCTATTGTGGTTTTGGGTGGAGGGGAACATAGACTGGATGACTGTGTGTATGAATGAGAGAAAGCATTAGGAATGATTTGCTTTTGAGAAAGAAACACACAATACTAGTGAAACCTTGAAGCTGAGACAGACACATTAAACACAAATCAATTCCAGGTGACATAGCCATATAATAGTAATTATATCCTACAAAATAACCACATCAAAGGTGACCGGATTAAAACAAGTCTCGCTGTTTGGAAATCAGATGTCCCTTTGACAATTTTCTCCATCAATATCTCCATCCACATCAGACAGTCTGTCCTCAAATAATGATTTATCCTCTCTGTTGAAACTGAGTGATCAATGATTCAGGTGAAACTGACAAGCAGAGAAGAGTGTGAAATCCAAACAAACAAGGTGACTTTCCTAGTGAATTCAGGACTAACTGAATGTTTAAAAGTCCACAGATCAAAACTGATGACTGATACATTCTTACAGATGGTTCAAAAACATTGATGTCATGGCATATTCCATGTCATCTCAAACCCTTTAAAACAGGGTGTGATTATCTTTTCCAAGACCGTTTTTATTACGCATAATTAGGTGGAAATCAAAGGAGGTCATTCACACAAATTACATGATTCCAGTTTTAGCTCCTGCTAAGAGCCAGTGCTATTCCCATATACTGCTCCCAGTCCATCTACTGATGAACCCAAAGAATATTGAGAGAGAGGATTGCTTACTTATGTAACACTCGTTACCCCAAGGCTAAGGTGTCATGGGTCATTTCAATACTGTTACTAGGATATACTGGGTGGTTGCTAGGGCATTGCCAGTTGGTTGCTTACTGGCTATTTAAAAATATGTATAACCCTATAGGGACACAGCACAGCAACAGTGCCATAGCAAGATAATAAAAACAACAAAACTTAGGTACAGGCATTCAGACGAGACCTCAAAATCCACTGAGAACATCACAAACAAACACAATGTTGAGACAAACATGATCCATGAAAAAGCAGAACACTAAATAACAAACCCCAGCCCCCCTCCTTCTCCTAAGAGATGCTCAGAATTCAGAAAAAAAAGATACTGAAAGTAAGAGAAGCATGAAAAGAGAGCACAGGAAGAGCGAGACTAGAGTATTAGTACTGGCATGTTGTTGCTCATCAGCCTCTGGAGTCACAGCTGATGCAATGAGCTTCATTTCAAAGACAGAACAAGACATTACACATCCATACTGTACCTCACCCCGATTACATCATATCTGCATAATAATGAAACCAATGCTTCATCACTCTTTACAGGAAATATTACATTGTAATATTGTATAGTGTGTGTGTGTGTATGTGTGTGTAAAAGAGGGTCCTTCCATCTTCTCAGCATCTCCAGATGGCAGCACTGGAGCATGCTGTAATGATGGACACATACACACACATTTGAATCTGACATTTGAAACTAGATGCTGGTTAAACACACCTCCACCAAATACAGACAAGACTAAATAAATAAAAACAATTTCTGCTTTATTTTATATTTAAAATATCTAATATAAAATATCTAATATCTTCTATATTATGTTGTATATATTTTCTGTTACATGTAAATAATTTTGGGTAGAATACCTAACACTTGTGATTATACATGACTTATTCATGACTAATGGGCCAATCAGTTTGTCTGACTGTATCAACCAGTAAGTACATGTTTTAATAAAGTTTGCGTTTACCCACTTCTTAACCGATCCTAAACTGATCCTTTCAGCACTCAATAAATAAAATAAACTGACTTAAATATGTGTTGTGTGTAAATTTGCTAGGGTGCTCATCACAACTTGCCCCCCTCCTACTGTATGACTGTTGCTATGGACACAGTCACCCCAGCTCATCCTGGACAAAAAACTTTTAGCTGGTGGCATTACAACCATGCCAAACCCTCAGCCAAGCAGCAGGGTGCTTGTGTAGCCTGACAAAATGACTCTAGAGAAGACAAAAAATGAGAGAGAGAGAATAAAAATGGCCAGGACCCCTCTGAGAAGATTTCTAACCCACAATTCAGGGTCTTTTCAAAAAGACCTCAGCTGTTTCCTTTCTCAAATCACTCAAATAGCATACATTCAGAACAATTTTAATTTATAAAAAAAATAGAGATTTAAAATGTTTTCCTTTAATCTGAACAACAATGATAAGTATAGTCAACTTTTAAAAAGCAAATTTAGTGTGTGTTGAACTAAGCAGGGTCACACAACCATGTGTGTAAATGGTTCTACAATATAGAGTTAGTATGATTGTTTTGAGAAACAGCCCAGATCTTTTCAAATCTCAACAGTTAACAAAAAAGATTGGCATTCATGTTTAAGTTAATGATGTGCAGTTTTCAGAGAATATGTTATATTTTCAATGTCAAATCTTACATTTTTAATTCTTAATATCAAATGCTATTTGTTCAAACAGCTGTTCTTTTAGTTCCTTGAAAACAAATCAGTGGAACGGGATAGAATATGCTAATCAGCGCCTCCCTTCAAAATGAAAATAACATGGATGCATGGCAGGTGTGCACTCTGTACAGTAGTGTGTCACTCATAGTAATAAACACTTTGTATGTATGAGTATAGATGGAGCATTTGGACCTCTTTTATTAGTAATGATAAGGAAAGGTTAATGGGATCTTCGCAGATCTCACCTTCAGCATGATTGAGTGAAATCAGCTGTCACTGATACTTCTCTATAAACGTGACACTCTAGTTATGGTGCTGAAACACCAACTGAGCCTGCAGCAAATGAGCAAAAAGCATATCCCACACTCCAGGGCTTCTGTTTTTAACAGAGAATGTTAGTAATAAATTAAAATATACCCTCTACAACTGCAAACAATGCACCTTGTGTTCTTAAATGCAGACTTTTGAATTTCTTTTGACTGGTTACTGAGATAGCAACAAATCAATAATTTGCCATTTTGAGATCATTTCAGATTGGCTATGTTACCCCCCTCCCTACGAGCATAAACTCCGATACCTACCAACAACCTGGATGTATAATGGACAATTTAAATCAATCATTTGGTCAAACATGGAAGACAGTTCACCAAGCCTTCTATTCTTACAAAAGAATTCTAATTATATGCCTGTATAACCATTCTCTCACATTCCCATGCTTATAAAAGGAAGTGAACTGAAGACATCTAATCTAGTGTGACTGCCTTTTCAGACCTCTATTCAGCTAAATGCACTTATGCTTATCCTTTAAAATCACTGCTGCACAATGACAGCAGGAAATCACCTAAAATCTCAGCCAAGTACCTGGTGGGTAGAACAATGTAAAACCTGCTGTTCTTGCGATCAGAGGGCGAGTCATCTTGGGCAGGATCTGTCCTTATGCCCTGCTCTTTAGTTTCTGTAATCATTGTGTCACACAGACCTTAAGCACTCATACCTGCAGGCAGGTAAAAAAAACACCTACAGGCCTGAAAAAATAACAATCCTATCTTATATGTCCCTGCTGTGAAGACAGAAGTCTCTAGTTTCTATGTGTTTTCTCTATATAAGGCTGCATTGTAGTGTAGGACTATTATGTGTGATCCTGTGTGTGTGTGTAGGATTCCCTCTGGCTCTTCACATTAACCTACTTACACAGTCGTACTGTGGGGGAAGCAGACAGCGAGACATGACTAATCCTACACATGATGGAGCCTGGCAGGGTCCTAAAACCCTCCATTTTTAGAACCACAACGGTACTCAGCTGTTTGAGAAACTAAGCAGGTAGCATGAGCATCATTAGGAACCTTTACACTCTATAACACCAAAGTAAATTTTACTACATTTTTTACCATCCAATGAATGACACTGAGATAATGTGCCGTCAAACTGTAAAGCAGTTGGGATGATTTACTGTTAATCAAGGGATGCTTAACAGTAGTTTTTAAGATCCAGTCATCCCACTCATATGCATATCCAAGCAGGGCATTGTGTACACAAGCATATGCATAGAATTGTGCAGCAGCAAAAAATCTGATCTGTAGCAAAGATCCCATTAAACTAAAACTGGAGTTCTGTGAGTTTTAGTCCATGTTAGCTTTAAGATGATTTATATTCTAGTGTTAAATAGTGCAATACTTTTGTGAAGTTATGTTTTGTTGCTGTATAGCTTTTGTATATATTTAGCTTAGATTGTCTTACATGCAGATATGTTGTCTTTTCTGTCTTGTGTCTGTTTCTCCAAGGTAAGTACAATCTCGTTCTGCTGTACACTATTTGTTGTATATGGTTGGAATGACAAAGTACACTTTGATTTTGACTTACAATTTAAAGCATAAAATGATTCTGATTATTCACATTGCATTAATGGATTTATCCAAAAATTTAACCAATCAAAACATTTCTACACTGATAATGTTCTTTTTTATCTGACTAGCAGCTGCAAATAATTCATTTACTGCTTTGATGTACACTTTTAATATAGAAAGAACAACCCTTCAAATTCCAATCTCTCCAATCTTTCAAATTCCAAAAAATCTAAAGTATGACATCATCTCTTGTTGCCCTTATTTGTTGTGGGCTCCGAAAAAAAACTTTAAACTCTAGGTTTAAACTCTAGTGTGACTGGCCCCTAAATTGGGATTGTACAGCACCTTTTTCTACCAGTTTATATTGCTCCATGTTTCCTCTTCCATTTCCACTGTGCACTTCAAAAGTGAATCTTTCTAAATCTCATTCAGTCTCAGTGGGCTGAAGGCATCAAGCTCTTTCTTCTCACCACAGCATTAATAATTCTCATGTATGCCTTCTGTAAACATTCCTACAGTACATCACTGCACTCAAATCAGACCTGTAATAAGCCCCTGTGCACAATCACATCACATGATGAAATGCCACTCATCACAATTAAGAAAGCTTTAGGCATCAGTCGACATCACACATAGAGGTATGTGCACAATTATGAAGCCTGTATTAAAATGACAACATTACATCCCTCTTGAGGTCTGAGTTATAGATTGCATCAACATTGAGTAATTAGATAAAAGCCCAATCACAGCCTCAATTGAATGTGTCTGCATAAATGAATCTCAATGGTTATTACATGACACAGGCAACAGCCAAGAATTTCCGGCTGTATCATAATGGATCTAAAAGTAAACAACAGGTTTAATTTCACATAGATGGAAATAAATTCTGTGAGGAACAGAATACCAGTCTTAAAGTCCTCAACTACAATTGTTAAAATAATTGAATGCATAAAATGTCACACTTCTGTTTGTGTCATCTAAGTAAAGAAACGGTAACATCTAAATTAATGAACAGATTCATTTATACTCTGAATTATGTACCTGTATTGACAATAGCTGTGATATTAACCATGAATATTGACATCATGTTAACACTACACATGATAGTGCCAGTATCTGGTTGACACTC
>JAZGTK010015917.1:0-12979 GCA_036877625.1 Ambastaia sidthimunki
TCTTTGTTAATGTTTGTTAATGTTTTTATTGATTGTTCATGTTCGCTCACAGTGCATCAACACAGATAATGTTAACAGATACAATTTCAAATGTATTAAAAATGCCTGAAATTAACAAAAAATTAATCATTTCTGTAGGCCTGCAAGCGTTGTTAAAGTTAGTTCATGTTAGTTCATTTAACTAAAGTAACAAATGGAACATTGTTATAAAGGGTTAAATTAAGCAAGATTCTTGAGAAAAGTTTTCCTTGTAACTTTACTGTAACTTTAGAAAAGACAGCCAGCATTACCAGAATTACAAAGAGGAACAGTGCGGTTATCAGGAACAGTCTCATAACAAAACTCATGAGTCGTTTTCATGAGAACTAAATATAAGAACACGCTCCGGTCATCAGGGCCACACCATCTGAAAGTTGCTGACAGAAGCAAAACTGAAGCAAATATGTGAATAATTCAGTCTCACAGCTTAATGTCAATCATCCTTAGATCTACAGTATTCCTTTATTCAAGACCTGCAAAGTCAATGTACATTTCCCAACCAAAACCAGTCTCAAAATAAGCCACGTTTTTCAGAGAACGTAATGAAGTTATTGAATTACAGCTGGAACATCATGTGGCACATGAAATTCAATGGGTGGAATCACTCAAACCTGCTCTCATTACTGAGATCACATGACACCATACAACCTAAGGCATTGTGCACGTTTTAAAGGTACGGAAGGTCATTTCCTCAGAATCTTCTAGAAGATTATGTCCTAATCACATATGTCGTAACACTACATACTAGTATGTCTACATTTTTTTGTACCCAATATGAAACAAGCTATTGCATTATCCATAACTTCCTTATAACTGTATGTATATATAAGCATTGAGCACGTCTGTGTTTTACTGCTTCCAGGGGCTCTGGTCTGTCTCCACATCATCTCTGCCGAACATTTAATAACAGAACTTCTAAGATCCAAGTTTTTACAGGACGTTCAGTTCAGGTGTGACAGGTGAGAAGAACAGCAGCTACAAGCAGGGCAGCTACAAGCTCATACACACACACACACACACACACACATATATATATATATATACACATTAGACAGATAGATAGACAGACAGACAGACAGACAGATACATGCATACATACAGCTTTAAAATCCACAAAGGCATAAAAATAGTGTGACACACTAACATTATGTGCATGTCTTTTCACCTGTAGAACATGGTCACAGTTTCTGTGTTTTTCCTCCGAACTACAGGATGGAACTTCCAGATTATCCCATTCCAGAACTGGATGCTACTCTGCAGGAAGTGAGCCGGGTGCTTCAGCTCACCTTAAATCCTGAGCAGTACCAGCAGTACAAACACGCTCTCCTTCAGCAGAGAGACGCTCTCCAGGAAGCTCAGGAGCACCTGAAGACACGCGCCTCTGGACGAGAGAACTGGGTGACTGAGGAATTCAAAAAGCGACTGCTGTCCTGCCATGATCCTCTGCCCACTTCCACAGCCATTCCTGCTCTCCTTCCCTCCTCCAAGATAAAGGGGGAGTCTGTGCAGATTGAGCGGGCTACAGCTCTGCTGTGGGCAGTTGCTAAGCTATACAGTGAACCCTGTCTGGTGGAAGGGGATTTACCAACCGAGCGGACGCAACAGTCGCAGATTTTTGCAGCTAATCGCTTACCGGGCAAGAGTCAGGATGAGCTGAAGGTGATGCAAAGTTCTTAGTTGTTTGTCTAGAAAATGAGGGTTAACTTATAACTTATATTAGCCGTTTGCTTATGTCTTATCTGGAATAAAGTCATTTATAAATGACTCATTTTAATGGCCTGCATGTTGCAGATATACACAGACAGCCTTCATGCCATACTGACCTGTGGAGGAGGGATATTTCCCATCCAGATTTTACAGCAGTCAGGACCAGGAGAACCTCTGTCTCCTTTACCTCTCAGTGACATCCACACTCAGCTGGTCCATGTCATGAGTCACCCGGCAGCAGCTCCTGAGCAAGACCCGTCCAGCGTCTGTGCTCTGACGTCCCTTCAGCGGCAGTCCTGGCATGCTGTGAGACTGGAGATCTTACAGGCAGGAGGTGAAGCCGCCGCGTCACTGGAAACGATAGAAAAATCTCTTCTGGTTGTTTCTCTGGAAGACCGGCCGGCACCAGCTGATCCTGCAGACACACTCAACACCGTCCGCCTGGGAGAACGAGACGGACAGTGTTTGAGATACTACGACAAGGTATGTATTCAATGATTAGTACCTTCCTAGTAGCTAACAATTTTAGGTTGTAAGAATGTTTCTCTGGAAATATTCAAGGAACATTCACATAGTCAAGAACTTTTAATTTTGTAATATTTTTAAAACATTCCACTAACAACTTAAGAATAACATTTTTGATATAAATTACATAACGTTAAAAAAGTTAAGATTAGATTAAACTTTATTGTCATTATCCCAAGAACAAGTACAGCGCTAATGAAATGCAGTTAGAATCTATACAGAAGTGCAAGAATACAGTGATTTATATATACAGATAAGTACTGCAGTATATAACTTAAGCTATAATATACAATATTTACAGGAAATGTGTAATATATGAACATTGTGTGCAAATGTAGGGTTATGTGTGTAGTATGAAAAGCAGCAATACATAATATTGTTAAACAATGTACAGTATGTGCAAAATATGGTTAGTGCAAATAACATAACTAGTGAAGTACTTTGTACAGTACACTGTTGGTAGTGAATAGTGTCATAATTTAGACAATTAATTACTGCAAGAAGGTTTTTAATAACTTTAAAAGAGAACCTTTAGAGAATATTAGCCTGTTATCCCATCTGGGTGACAAACTAGTAGTTCAGTTGTTTTTTAATCAGAAGTAAAGACCTTTCCATAATGATGATAAATCAAACTCAGGACACTGTAAGGTTTAGAGGCAGTTAACAGAATAACAAAATTATTTACCTTTTTATCAACAGGTGGTGAATTTAGTGGTTTTTAAAGATGGTCAAGCAGGCATGTTGTTTGAGCATAGTGCCCTGGATGGAATGGTAGCTGGACTTGTGGTTGAACGTCTATGGCAGCTGTCAGAATCCCAAAACATAGAAATGATAAACACCCAGACCAATGGGTTAGCTCCGCCCACAAACACTGGTTCCCTCAAACCTGAGCATTTGAAAATTCCACTGAAAAACATAACCTTACCAAATCACTCTCTCCCTAATGTCCTCCAATTAAATCAGTCTGTCATGACCTTTGAACTTTCATCTTATCCAGATGTGTTTACCACTGTAAGGGGGCACAGAGGTTTATACGATGCATGGATTAATTTCACTTTGCAACTGTCCCTGAGGCAAATACTTGGGGATGATGCAACTAGCCTTATCATGGTCACACCTACTCACATGCGCCACTTCAAACACGGACGCTGTGATCCCACATATTCCACCACTGTGAGATCTCACCAACTTGTTACGGCTTTGATGTCCTGCATTGGCCCAGACAACATTCCCCGGTACACAGATGAGCTTTTCCAACTCTTTCATCTAGCTTTTGTAGAACATAAAAACCTCATTAAAGCCACAAAACTTGGAACTGGTGTAGGGCCACATCTGGCAGCTCTGCGCAGACATATGTCTCAAGATAACCCACTTAAGAAATTTCTTGATCCTTTTGGATGTCCATCCATTTACTTAACTGGATCAGATCTGTTGGAGGGAGTCGGGTGTGCTGTTGGTAACGTGTATGGTTCAGACCAGCTGGCTGTCACATACCTAGGCAGGAAGGACAGAGTTTGTCTTGTTCTGAATGGAAAGGGTAATTTTGCCAGTGTTTTGGGAAATCTCAAAGAAAGACTTGAGTTCAATCTAAAACTAGTAATGCTTTTGGCACTAAGGTACGCCATTGCTGGGCAGATGGGAGCCATTGAATGTCTCTTGCAAGACAATGCAAAAAGGCTACTAAATGGATCTCCAGTGGAAGATGTTGCCAGATCTGTGGAGCAAAAAGGACAAAACAAAACAAAGGTTAAAGGACAAGCATCACTGACTTCAGACTCTACTCACAAAACCAAACCAGATTTTACCTTGGTGATCCACGGTGGGGCAGGGGAGGAAATGATACTGAATCAGAAGGTGACTGAAGTCGTTGAATTTGCTCTTCAAACAGCTCTAACTCTTGGAGCACAAGTGCTTGTTCATGGAGGTAGTAGTCTGGATGCAGTCCAAAGAAGTGTGGTTGCACTGGAAGACTGTTTCTTGTTCAATGCTGGAAAGGGTTCAGTTTATAACAGGGATGGAGAGCATGAAATGGAAGCCACAATTGTAGATGGACATGAGAAGAACTCTGGATCAGTGGCCTGTCTGCGTAAAGTGAAAAACCCAATAAAAGCAGCCCGGTGTGTTTTGGAAAAGAGTGTGCACTCATTACTGGTTGGAGAAGGTGCAGAGGACTTTCTGAACAGTCTTGGAGAGAAAGAAACATCATTAAAATCGGAGTATTTTGACACTGATGTAAGACACAAGGAGTTAATGATCAAGTCAGGTGGAAGAAAAAATAACCATCCTCAAACAGTTGGTGCAGTCGCACTGGACAAGTGGGGCCAGTTAGCAGCAGCCACATCCACTGGAGGTTTGGTTGGCAAGTGGAAAGGCAGAGTTGGTGATACAGCTGTAGTTGGAGCAGGAATATATGCTGATGAAAAACTAGCAGTTACCTGCTCTGGTGATGGTGATGCCTTCTTACGCCAAACAGTTGCTCACAAAGTAGCCAGTTTATACAACCTCAAGGGTTACAGTCTCAGGCAGGCTTGTCAAGAAGTAATTCATGAAGATCTGCAAGGAAAATGTGCAGGTGTTATTGCTGTAGACCATCACGGTGAAGCTGTAATTGAAACCAATGCTGGGGTGATGTTTGTGGGATCAGTGGTCAATGGCATTCACAAAACTGAGATTTTGAAACCAGTCAGCAGAGAAGACCTTACAGAGATCCACAACAAGATTACAAAGAGCATTCCTCCCCACTCCTGGGAAAACCCTCAGACCCATGCTACCTCAGCTATCATGAGCCAATGGTATCGTGATCTCTTTCAAATCCAAAACACCCTCTTCCACAGCACAGTTGAGTACTTCCACAACAAATGCAAGTATTCTTATGCCTTGACACCAATCACAACTGACACTATTTCCTCTCCAATGGGCCTGGGGTCAGATTCTGAGCCTGTGCTTGTCAACATGCTGGGACAAAATGTATATATGGCTGATTCTATGCAGTTTGTCTTAGAGTACTTCTTGAGGTTTCAGGATTGTCTCCCTGGAACTTACTATGTGTCCCCCAGTTTCAGAGGGGAGGAACCTGATGCTACACATCTCAACCAGTTCTACCATGTTGAATGTGAGCTGCTGGGTGACATGGATGCTGCCATAAATATAGCTGAAGGCTATGTTGCCCATCTGACTCAAGCAATGCTAAAGAAACATTCCACCATCATCCTAAATGTAGCTGGTACACTATCCCATGCCCAAGAACTGCTAAAGAGTTTAAAAGAACCTCTTCCAAAAGTAACCTTGGACCAAGCCATTCACATAATGCCTTCTCCTGACTGCTTTGAGTTGGTTCAGGAAGGACAACCCCAATTTGGCAGGAAACTAACACGTAAGGGAGAAAGAGTTCTAATTGAGAAGTATGGAGGTGCTGTTTGGTTAACAGAAATGGACCATCTTGGAGTGCCCTTTTACCAAGCTTATGTTGAAGGTTCCGGAAGAAGCAAAGCCAAGGCCGCAGACCTTCTGTTTGGACTGGGGGAGACAATAGGGCTTGGAGAACGTCACTCCACACCTGAAATGGTCAGAGAAGCATTACAACATCACACAGTACCAGAAGACTCATACAAATGGTACATCGACATGCGTCAAGTCCTCCCTCTTTGTACAAGTGGGTGGGGAATGGGCACAGAGAGATACCTGTGCTGGCTTCTGCAGCACAATGATGTCAGAGACATGCAGATTATACCCAGACTAAAGGACAGAAAGTACTTGCCCTAAAAATGCTTTGTTAGACACTCAGTCATGTTTTTTCAAAGCTAGGCAAATGATAGATTGACACGTTATATGGAATTAATGACAAATATGCCCTTTTTCAACACACATGTCAGCTTTAATATGGTTCCTGTAGCTATTAAATCAAAATACACAAAACCTCACATTGTTGAAATGATTTTATAATTATCAGATTATAATTGTCAGATTATATTAGATTTTATAATAATTAATTAACAGAAATTGTTTTTAAACGTAACATTTTGAGCTGGTCTTGATACAGATCTATTGATGTATTTTTTTCTACACCAATTTCTTTCATAATGGCTGAATTTACTGATGCTTTTTTTTGCCCTAAAAAAAATTTAAATGTTAAAATGTTGTTTATCTTTTTTTATGTCTTTTTATATTATACTTTTTACATCACTTTCTCCTAACAATTATTCTTAAAATATTACATGCATGCAGACTAATCTACTGGTATATAATGATATAATTGTCTTACTTTTACTCTGTGATTGTCGAACAAAAGTATATAAATAAAATGATAATAAATTTACCTTTAATGTATTTTATTGTCTAAACACATTATTGTGGGGAAAAGCTAAATATTAATAACATTAGGTTCCAAAAGCACAAATGACAAGTTTGCATCAGCTTTGCCTCCAAAAATCATTTTAAATTGTTTATGTAGCTGGTCAGCTGATCATATTTTGATGCATATCTCTGTTGACATCATAACAGCATAAAAATCAAACCATTAAACAGCTAATACTGCTCATTAAAGAGATGTATCCATCTGTAACAATTACTAATGTCAGCTACAAAACCTCAGAATGATGAAGTTTTATTCTCATGACCAAAACACTCACCCCCAAAACACAACATCACTTCTGACACCCACAGAAACATTCTTTCACAAAAACAATCAGTGAAAAACAAGAGCAACTCTTTCTCCAGCTCACTAAACCACACACACTGTCTGCACAGACAACATATCACAAATCTCCACTGTTTCAGATGCCAGACTTTGCTCAAATATGCCTGTTTTGGCCCCATATAAACAGGGTTTTAAAGAGTTTAAAAAGTGCATGAAGCTACTGGGACAATAAATACTGGGTTGTAATAAAGTCATTTCATCTTTCTGCAGGACCTCAATAAACACAGATGACAACCATAACAACACATTCAATACTGAGAGCTTGTGTTTCATATATTCATCACAATGCAGAAATCTCAGTCATCTGATTTTATATTAAATATTAATATTCTAATGTTATTCTATGTGAAATGTAGTTAACATTAAATTAACGCAATTCTATTACAGGGCAATGGTGAACATAAAATTCACACTGTTCTACTAATGTAATCTACCTTGTATGTGTTTTGTTTGTTTGTTTATTACAAATGATCAGTGCATATACATTTTATAGGTCTAAAAAAATAAACGACACATTTAAAAGCATGAACTCATACAGGGGGCACCCGGATTTGAACCGGGGACCTCTTGATCTGCAGTCAAATGCTCTACCACTGAGCTATACCCCCATACGCCACACACCTTCTTTACACTCCACTTACAACCATTAATCTCCAACTAGTTAAAATAAACTAATTACAAGGCAAAACTACTAGTTAAACTTGACAACACAACTGATGCACACATTTCCGTCTTTAATCTTACAAAACACAACAACACAATCTGCTGTAAGTGTCCGTACCGCGGGGGCGCGCGTGAGTGTCATGGCGGCTCAGACTCGCGCTCTCGCGGCTGCGCGGTGGCTCGCGGACGCCGTCAAAAACAACCGAACGGGACCGAATCTGCGGATATTAGACGCGTCCTGGTACCTGCCCAAAGCGCAACGCGATGCCAGACGCGAGTTCAAACAAACGCACATCCCCGGAGCGTCGTTTTTCGACATCGACGAGTGCAGCGACCGGAGCTCGGAGCTGGACCACATGCTGCCCACCGAGGGCGAGTTCGCGCACTACGTAGGGCGCTTGGGAATAGGGAACAACACGCATGTGGTGGTCTACGACGCCAGCGACTTCGGCTCGTTCTCCGCGCCGCGGGTCTGGTGGATGTTTAGGGTGTTCGGTCACGAGTCGGTTTCGGTTCTGGACGGTGGGCTCAAGAACTGGGTACGAGAGGGTCACCCGGTTACCGATCAGTACAGTAAACCGGAGCAAGCGGAGTTTAAAGCGACACTTAACAAGTCGTGGGTGAAAAGCTACGAGGATGTTCTGGAGAACATCAGAACCGGCGGGTTTCAGGTGGTCGACGCCAGAGTCAATGGAAGGTTTCGTGGAGTTGAGCCAGAACCGAGAGCAAGTGAGTTACAGCAGAGAGACTCTGGGCTGTATTGGACCTACAATGACATTTCTATTTATTTCTAAATATTATATATTCCTTCTTTAACTTCTTTAAAAGTTACAATCTGTCATTTGTTTAAAATGAACGAAAATCAGTTATTGAGTAAGCAAATCACTGTCCAAAACTGTCTCCATATATTGCCACCATTCACAATGTTAATAATAAATCATAATAATAATTTATAATTTGAATTGTCGGGTCGGATTTCACGGGAAATGTCAGTTTAGCTTCATTTGACTTCAACAAACCTAATTAAAAGTACATAAAGTGACCAGCAATTTTATGTTTTAAACAGAGATGGCGATGGAAAGGCAAAAGTTAAGGACTGCAAGAGTTATATTAACTGAGAAATTACTATTATTATCAATACCATAACTAATGGCATTGAATATTGGTGTTAAATCATTTATCACACTGCTTGCTGGGTTTTAAAGAAATGACAAAAAGATAAAAGGTAGTTACACGTGATTTTGGATAAAGTTCATGGTTGAGTAATTTGTCATCAACCCTAATGCCAAAAACTACAGTGTAGGTTTCAAACTCCACTTGACTTGTAACCAAAAGATCTGATTAATCATCACAAGACCATTTATTTACCAAACTGCAAAAGCAAAGCTGAATTAACTCTCTCTCTCTTTCAGACATAGAACCGGGTCATATTCCTGCCTCCATCAACATGCCTTTCCCCAGCTTCATAGACGTGACGTCAGGTTTGGAACGACCCGTGGAGGAACTCACCAAGCTCTTCCAGGAGGCTGGAGTTGACCTGCAGAAGCCCTTCTGTGTGACGTGTGGCTCGGGTGTGACGGCATGTCACGTCGCCCTCGCTGCGCACCTGTGCGGCCACCCGGGCGTGAGCCTGTACGACGGGGCCTGGGCTGAGTGGTTCACCAGAGCCCCCCCAGAACATGTGATCTCTGAGGGGAAAGGCAAACAGTCATGAGGGATGGTCCAGACATCCATATAAACCTGGTCTTTGCAACACTTATTATTAATTGTTAAAGCACTTTTGATTCAAAATCAGACTGATGCATTAAAGGTCATTAAGTTCTGATCTGCTCTACTAATGTTGAATATACATTAAACACTCTTAAGACTTACATTTAGCCATAGAAAGTTATAGTATTAACCTATGTGCCTTTTAACATATTACATCCATCCAAATAAATGAGAAATATATACTCATCTATGCCTAACTGAATTTTTAGACAATACTCATGTGATCTGGTACTATTTCAATATGCATAAAATGTTGTCACTTTAAAACATTGTAAAAATAACATTAATCGTTCATGTTTTCAGAGTCTAATAAATGCAATGCAACAGCCAATCTCTTGTATGCTGGTGTTTAAAACAAGAAAAAAATCAAGAATTTCTCTGTTAAACTAGACACAAGAGGAACATTTTGTCACATGTTAATTAATGTAAACATTTACACACTTACACACAGATGTAAACAGCAAACACAGACCGCATGTTACTGCCACACATTCAATGGCTGAACGCGGCGGACGCTGTTAGGTGTCTCTGATAATGCCTGAGGGTCCTGCGAACAATAACACGCTGCTCTCCGTCTCACTGCTTTAGTTACTGAAGCTATTCGCACAAAATTTAAGGTTTTACACTATTTTACATCTGCTATTAGTGTTGACATCGGTTTTCAAAGCAGAAATCAAACAATTGATTTTATAAAACGAACGACTGATGATCAGATGCTGATTATTATTATTGGTTGGGCGACGAATTATTTTCGGGACACGTTTGGATCTTTGTAAGGTTTTGAGTTTGTATTTGTGGGTTATTTTGCTAACTGAAGCTAATTTGTACGGGCTGAAAAAGGCATTTTTAAGGTAAGAGACTGTATTAGACAGCCAGCTTTCAAAACGATCGCATTAAAAACAGCCTCTCGTTGCACATTAAATGGTTTAAATGGCTTAAAATTGACTTTAAAGCGTTAGCATTTATTGAAGTGATATAACGTTTGATGTGTTTGTTTGTGACGGGTGTGTGTCTGTCCGCAGGCGGCGCTGTTGAGTCATGTCAGGCATCGCTTTCAGCAGACTGTCACAGGAGCGCAAAGACTGGAGGAAAGATCATCCTTATGTAAGAGACACAACATCAGATGTTTCACAGCCAGTTGTGAAGTTTTCAGTCTGTCTGTCCTGCACATTGATCTGAGTCAGTCACGTGACGCACAGTGATCTGAGTCAGTCACGTGACGCACACGTGTTGTTCAGACATCTCTGTTTGTCACCATCATTTTATAATAATTACAGTTAACAAGAGTCCAGCTAACAAGTTTAGGTTGTAGGAATGTTTTCCTAGTGTTTCCTGTATGCAACAATAATGTTAAAATGTTACTTTGAGAGTTCTAGGCATGTTCAAAAGGTCCAGTTGTTTTAGACATTGTAATAACGTTATTGCTTGGTTAAAGGAACGTTATTCAACTTTTTATTCTATGTCCTTTTTATAATGTTCCACTAACTACTTAAGAATAGGGTTTGAAATGTAATGTTTAAATGTTAAATGATATGTAATGTTCTGCAAATGTTACTACACAAATGTTTTGAGAACTTTGAGAGAACGTTAGGCTCTAGAAGAACATTGAGTGTCGTCTCTCTGTGAATGCATGAGCTGTAACTGATGCCTGTGTTTGTATCTTGTAGGGCTTTGTGGCTGTACCAGCCAAGAACCCAGATGGCACCATGAATCTCATGAACTGGGAATGTGCAATACCAGGAAAAAAGGGGGTGTGTTTATCCCAAAACCTGGAGTAGATCCCAACACCTGGTTTATCTCATCTACTGCTGTTATTACTCATGTATCGTCCTTTTCCATAAAAGAGAATCTGGAATATGGAAAATGGAAATTGTTTTTTGAACTGGTCTGGAAATGTCTCTCATAATGTTTCTCAAATGACTTCATAATAGTTTATATTCTGTATTAATGTGTATTATTTGTCTGTGTTGTGTAGACTCTGTGGGAGGGCGGCTTGTACAAACTCAGAATGTTATTTAAAGATGATTATCCATCTTCACCACCAAAATGTGAGTTTTTTATTATTATATAAGACCGGTTTTGATTGCTTACTATTAATATTCTTGTTATAATTAAATAAATACCTAATTTATCACTGTTTTTAAACCCTGCATGTATCTCTGCAGGTAAATTTGAGCCTCCGATCTTCCATCCAAATGTTTATCCCTCAGGCACAGTGTGTCTGTCCATACTGGAGGAAGAAAAGGACTGGAGACCAGCCATCACCATTAAACAGGTGAGAAACACTTTCCTATCGTATCTCCATAAGACATCACTGATAAACACTGGTGTGTGACTTCAGCTGTGTTATGCTGTTACGGTGCTTGTAGATTTTGCTGGGCATCCAGGAGCTTCTAAACGAGCCCAACATTCAGGACCCAGCGCAGGCTGAGGCTTACACCATATACTGGTAAACACAGACCTACAGATCTTACCACACAGATTTACAGATACACAGACCCCACAGCACTGCCTGTCGTTTTGAATCATGCCGATCTCTCTTTCATTTCTCTGTAGTCAGAACAGGATGGACTATGAAAAGCGAGTCAGGACACAAGCGAAGAGATTCGCTCCAACATAAACCGGCCGGCACAAGATCTCACAGCCGCCGTTCCAGAAGACCGAGCGAATCTTTCAGCCCTCAGTGAAAGACCCACAACTGCAGCCGCAGTCTGAAATAAAGCTGCAGGAAATCCTGCGTCTGCACAGAACTGAACAAAGAACCCAGAACAAACAAAAACAAGACAGACGTTACTGTTGCCTGTTCTGTAAATACTGATGTTTGGTTTTTATTAGTGAGGAGGCTGGAGTGGCTATTGAACCTTTACCAAATACACAGACTTCATAGGGTTCAGTGTCTGTATATACATATTCTAAATCCTTTAATCATGTTATTTTACTTTTAAATCATATAATTTAAATAAAGTTGTATTTACTTTTATTTAAATTTTTACGATATTGAATAAAATACATGTGGCTACAATATATGAGTGTATGAATTATCTGATTAAAACAAAAAGATGTTTATTATGTTACGTTGTTGTTTATTTATATACACTTTAACATTTAACGCTATTCTGCTCAATATTGTTGCTCTTTATAATTTTTTGGATGGTTTTATTTCACGTTTTCTGTGACAACGCGAACGGTAGCGCGCTCTGTGACGTCACCGCGCGTACCCGCCGAGGTCACGCGGGTTTCGGGAGACGGTGAATTATTGATATGGACGCTAAACGCGTGTAAAGTTTAACACACATCGACCACAGGTGCGGATTTCCTCTATTTAACTTCCTCTTTAAAAGGTCTGATCGGTTTTATGGTTATTATCACGTTAGCTGCCGCAAGCTATTTATTTATTAGTTAGTTTGTTAGTTTTTGACTGTCAGTCTGGACATTAAACCATGTAACTGAGCCGTTTACATTTATATGAATTAAACTTTATCTACATATAAACCACGAAGCTCGTTTTGAGTTAAAATAGCAAGTTTCAGAATTAGCGGTAAGTTTTTTTTAATATGATGGTGAAGTATTTATTATTAT
>JAZGTK010015918.1:0-12978 GCA_036877625.1 Ambastaia sidthimunki
CTTTTGCTTGTTTGGTCACAGGAAGCGAATGGAAATACGTTATCCTGTCAATTGTGCGCTCTTGTCTCAAGTCTGAAATAGAGCCGCAACCAACCAAATCCTGGACTATGAAGCGACTTGGATTCGTAACAGACCAGCACCAAGTTAACGTGGCCATCACTAGAGCACAAGAGGGGCTGTGCATCATTGGTTAGTTTACACCACCATGTTTGCATGTTTCTTTCACATTGAATCACTGTGTTACAGTGCTGTAATTATGGTATTTTTACAGGTAATGAGAACTTGCTAAGGTGTAGCGTCTTGTGGAGAAAACTTTTAAATCATTATCAGAAGAAAAGATGTGTGGTGAATCCTGCCAGGAACATCCAGGTTAAAAACCCCACACTAACATCAGGACCAGCGAGTACCTATAGAAAATGATTTATTTATTAGAAAATTACATGTGTAATGTACTGTCATGCGGTACAGTAGGTGAGGGAAAATTTGAACACTTATGGTTTGTAAATGAAGCCTTTGGAAATACTTAAAAATACTTAAAGTAGAGCTTAGATAAATGTAATGCACATTACATATATATATACTTAGATACTCGTCTAAGCTCTGTATACATATACAGTATATATGGTAAGCTCTATATTCATATTCTGTGTGTGTGTGTGTGTGTGTGTGTGTGTATATCACTTTTACTGTTTCTGTTATTTTCCATTTGACAATCTTTTAACCTTGGAAATCAGAGGGCATTTTTCTATTTATTAAAAAAAATCTCTGGGCTGAGAATCTAGGGTTAAGGACCCTAAACCAGATAAATAATGATCTGACAAATAATTTCTGTTAATGATAAGTTCTGTATAGTGAAAGACAATAAAGTAAAATATTCCATGAAGATACTTGCAATGTTAATATATGACCACCTGATGGTGCCACATTACTCTATGTATAGCAATTTGCATAATTGTGATATTTGACATATATTTTTAAATTCAGTATTTTTATTTGTGCTGTATATATGTTAGTGCATCATTTAAACAAAAACCCTAATGCGGCTATGATGTAACTATAATACATGTATTATATAATACATCTTTAACGACAGTTCACTGCTAGACTATATTAAGTATAGTGGCATCACTATGTAAAACTGTTCAGACACTCAATTCATTGTTGTATTCAGAATATTAAAGCTATTTTTTTGCCTTTTAATGAGCTGGTATGAGGTTATTTTTAGTTATGAAATCAGTAGTGTGACAGGTGTAAATCAACACAATAACTACAGTTATGATTTACTAATATTTGATAAAGTCTCACAATAGTTGTCTATTTATTGTTTTTTATTATTTCAAACCTGAATGTTTTTCTGTAAAATGTGCCACCGTTCAAACAAATGATACTTTTGTAATTATCATCTTATTATTTCCACATTTTTATGTTGACTTAGGCGTCCATATAGCTTTTGGGTTTAGTGTAGGCCTGCATGTTGATAAGAACACACACACAGAGGGGTGTTAGTAGGGGGAAACGGACGCCAGGCAAGTTTGGAAAGGACTCAGAAGAGCCGTGTGGTTTGTGTGCATTTCTTTTCCCTGCGTTGTTTGGAATTTTATACAAGCGTGTGCTAGTGTGTGTGTGTGTGTGTGTGTGGACATGTTATACATTTTTTACTCTGGTCAACACTATTGTACTGACTGACCACAATGAACCGTGAACTTTTCTTTCCACTAAAGGATCAATTGAACAGCTGCACTTCCATAAACACACAGATCAGTTGCACGAGAGGCTGCACGAGTCCCAGCACCTGTTCCTGCCAAAACACACGTTTTACAGTATAAATCAATCCCATATTACAGCTAATTTTCGAGGAAACACAAACTTATTAAATAGTAATTGGCTTAAAAATCTACCAAATATTTGCAGGTCACTCAAGGAATAAAGTTTTGCCTTCTTTGAGTCAATCGTGTGTTTTCAGAGATGAATGTACGTCAGAGATAAATGAGTCTCATGAGTGTAATCATATAATAGATTATGTGATGTGCTGATTGCCATTCATACCGTTGCTGATAGTTTCTAGGGCATTGTTATGTAGTTGATAGGAAGTTCTGGGTGGTTGCTAGGGTAAAAATCTCTCACCTCCAAGCCTCTAGTTATGATTAAGGTACACAAGCTAACAAGCTGCACAGCTTATTAACCGTGATTTCAATGAGTCAAATGCTGAAGTGAAATCATCAAATATAAGCAACAGTAATGGTGGTGCTTGATTTAGCATATGCTGTAGCAACAGTGTGACTTGGAACCGCAGAGGTGCTCTCCTGGTTCTGGGCAAAATGTGATCTCATATTTCTAACATTTCAGCATTGTCAGAAGAACCAATTCTGTTAACATGCAGCTTTTAAGAAGAGGTGGAAGTTAAATACATTTGATTTAGTAATGACAGTACTGTTACATCCTAACCAGATGAAGCCTGAAAAGGTGACTGTAACTGTAGACTGTGTAACTATAAAGACTGTGACTGTAAGTCTTTTTTGCTGTTATTGTGGAGAGACAAGTTATCGCTACAAACTTTTTCATGGCTAGTGAAGTGTTACAAAACAGTTAACTTGATTATTACAGGTGATGCACCCGTTTCCAAAAGGTCCAATAGAGGGCGCTCTGCATCGAGCTGGCCTGTGTAACGTGGCGTGGGTAGCTTGTGGTGGCTTTGGTCAGGCAGACTGGAGCCCTTGGGCGCTGGCATGCGGCACAGCATTCACAAGGGGCCCCTCAAACACCATCTCCTCAGGGGCCACACCCACCGTGCTCTCTCTCTGTGGGGGAAGATGTGTTTCTTCAAGCCAGGCCTCCAGATTTAGAGCTGCTTTGACGCAGATCGCCTTAGCCAGCGAAAATAAAGGTATTCGATCAATCTGTTTACAATCACTTTCTGTAGCCTAATCTAATTCACATGTACTCCATTCAAAATGAACTCGGTTCTAATTAAAAACTCTCAAACTATGACTGTGTGTTCGCTCAAGTTGTTGTATTATATCTGAAAAAAGAACATTTTCAAAGCTGTTTAGATGGTGGTTCTAGCATTTATAGTGATCTGGAGGAAAACGTAGAGAATAAACAGGCATACAGTGAGAGGTGGAAACAACTTCAGACCGGAGTTCATTGTTTGTCTTTGTGATGGCTACATTTCACCACTGTTACACTGCTTTAGCAGCAGCGTGTGGACAGCATTGGGTGGTCTGAGCTTCTCTTGAGTGTGTGGTGTCAGTTACTGACCCGCCATGTTGTTTTGGTGTTTAAAGGAAGGGTTCTCTCTAGGTAAAACAATTATTTGTACTTGCTCTGTAAAGACTTCCATATCTTGTGCTTTTTCTAAATCCTATAACTCCAGTACAACCAGCAGAACACACACACACACGTCCTATAACTCCAGTACAACCAGCAGAACACACACACACACACACGTCCTATAACTCCAGTACAACCAGCAGAACACACACACACACGTCCTATAACTCCAGTACAACCAGCAGAACACACACACGTCCTATAACTCCAGTACAACCAGCAGAACACACACACGTCCTATAACTCCATTACAACCAGCAGAACACACACACACACGTCCTATAACTCTAATTTTTATTTAACATTTTATTTTGAATGTCTCTGGGTAAAACCAGGTCTGTTTACCTGGAGGAGAAAGACTGTAGGTTTTTAATTTAATGATTTAATCTCAGCTCTTGTCTTTTAGGAGTACACTAGCATAATAGTCTCAGAAAAGACAGGCATGAACTAAACGTACAGCCCTTCGCAAATATTGTTTTATTTACTATACCACCTAACAAAAGTTAGACCGATTATCTAGTTAACTATACCTGCGGGTCTAAAATCTACCTAATATAACATTTCAGGTCCTCACCCCTGCTGTCAGACATGTGATACATTAGAAATAACAGTGCACCTTATGGCACCAGTCTAATTAGCCAGTGTAGTGCTGTGCTTTGATTGCTGAAATGAATGTGTGCTTCTATGTGTAAACTGCATTTTTTTGCTCAGAGAGCTGGACATACAAGGTCAGTTGAAGATCAGCCTGCTAAATATAGTCTGTGTGTTACTGTAAGAGCCAAATGCTCAGAAACTACAAGCTTGCTCTGGCCTTGCCTTTTAATTGAGGGAGAAAATAAAGAATGAAATTACATGTTTATTTTTGAAAACAATTTTAACCTTGTCTCCCTTCATTTTGAAAAAGAGCAACACCCACAAGGAACTCAAAACCAAGATGAGCTGTCGAGAGGTTGTTCCAACTGTTTATTCACTTGATGGATGTCTGTAAACCAAAGCAAGATCTCAACAGCTGGAAACATCAGTGTAAGTATATCTGTGTGCATGGAAACTAGCGCAAAACTTTAGGCATTTAGAAACATTAATTTAGTTTAGGTTAAAACAAAACAGACTAGTCAAATTGTGTAAAACTTATTGTGCAAAGTAAGGCATTTGTTTTTCTGAACATTTATTTATTTGAGTTTTGGGTGTTCCTTATTATCCTTGAATTGTTCTTTAATTTTCAGGTTTTTCAGAAAACAGAAGTTATGTCCTCTTTTTAATCTTTATAAGTTAAAAACTACAAAAATGTTAATAGCATTTGTAATAAAAAGAACAAAATTAGATGCAATAATTTGTTTTAATATGTAATGTAAGAATAGCTTTTTGTTTCTGTGTTAAATGTTGTTTCTGCTCTGTAGATTGTTGACTGTGAAGACCAAAGACAGAGTTCAACACCTCAAGTTGATTCATAGTCATTAGATTTTTATCAAACTATTTTTAAAATCAAATTAATTATCAATAATTAAAATAAAGTCAATGAAATAACCATATTAAACCTGCACAGTAAGCACAGTAAATGCACCTTTGGAACATGCAGGGGTGCATGAATACAGGAAACCTTGTTTGTTTGACTGTATGGTTGAATTACAGAAAATACAGGTGATGTTGTCTATACATTCACTGTCTCAAATGATTTGATCTCACCCTGCAAACCTGCTGATGTTTGCATTTATTTAATTTACTTTACAACCAGTTTTTACAACATGTGACAATTTGAAAACAAAGGCATAGATGCTGCAGTCAAAAGCTTACAGGAATATATTTGAATATAAAGAATATTGAATATTTCTATATTCTTATGTCTTATTCGTCTGTGAAAATTCAAGATTAGCTCATATTACCAGCGTAACATTGTCAAAATGGCAATATATACATACAGGAGACAGATAGTTACAACAAAAACAGTAATACGAAACCATTGTTTTGACCAACAGTTAAAGAATATATACTTTAAAATACAACACTTTAAAATATACCTATTTCACTTTTGTCAATTTATGGCGGTGTATTTACATTGAGTTCATTTGTTTATGCCACATTCACTGCAGTATTATAATTTTTGGATTTTAGTTTAAAAGTTAATTTAGTTAAATTAGTTATATTTGTTATATTTTATCGACATGGGCTACATCTATGCGTTCTCTCTCTCTCTCTCTCTCTCTCTCTGGAGGTTCTTTAAAGCTTCTCTCGGCGGTTCTCCGCTTCTAGAGGAGTCGCCGCGCGCGGACTGTGTTTCACTCGCACCGCGAGCTTCTCTCTCCTGCTGACGGATCTTCAGAGCGCCGCTTCCTTCAGGATGGCTGCGTCGATTCTGGAGGTATGCAAAACATATTTGTCTGTGTTTCATGCCTTTAATATCACATCGGAAGTATTTCTAAGCGAACTTTCAGAAGCGACAAAAACAAACAGCATTACTAGCCAGTTATGTGTTATATGAACATTATGAGTTAGATAACCATAGTAACTCAGCAAAACGATAAAAAGTTGGGATAGAATAAAAGCTGAAAGCAACTACTTTTCTTGATAAGCAACCTGGCTGGGCTAACAGATATTGAGAATTTTGAATGTTAAAATATTTTTTTTATGTTTTTCCCTTGTTAACCTTCAGGAAACCATCTACCGATATATGCACTGGTGCTCAAAATAAGTAATAGATCTAAAGAATAGTTGAAACATATATTTTTTTTTTAAATGGACTATATAGCAACTCATGAGCCCCATGCAGCTGAATGACTAACTGAAGAACATTTATAGTTACGAGTGTAGGGTTATGTAAGGTAAAACCATGACCAAATAAGACCGTGAATTATGACTAAAAGACTAGGATTTAAAACTCTTGAGGCGGTTTTGGACGCAGGCATCAAGTTATGCTCTATGCGGTAATGAGGAGCAATTAAACTGGAAACGGAGCCAGACTCATGCCAAGATGAACCGCACACAATCAGCGCGGAAATATCATCACACTTTTTCTTATTCATTTATTATCTTTCAGTTCCCGTAGAAAAATAGAGAAGACCACTGCTATTTCAAATACAGCGACAAGTCCAACCATGCCATTAACTTTAAAGTGATATTTGTTTTGTTTAATCAAAAATGACGCGTTATTTGATGTAAAACGTGGTTACAGTTGTTTTGTGGTTGGATCCATGCATTGCGATTAGGAATGCCGAATACGCAGATTGATGCTTAGATGAATGTAAGAATGCCACTGTGCCAGGTTAAAAGCACAACATTTTGGTCTCTAAATCACTTATTATTTTTCTTTTGATGTTCAGTATTGTTTGACTGTAACTTTTTTATTTTATTTATTTTTGTCTGTTTATTGTCTTGACATGCACCCTTGCATTTGCATTTCACTACAGTTTGTATGTTTCTATAACTATGGATGTGACAAATAAAATAGTGAATCTTAAATCTAGATTTGACACATTGACAACACGATTATAAATCATGCTTTTAAACGATTGTTTATTCTACTTAACAAGATCCTATTGTTAAAACCCTCCTGCCTGTTTTTCATGATTGAATGGTCGCTATGGAGATGTAAAGGGAACTCTGTGTGTGGAGACATTCATTACTGTGTCGTGAGTGCTGGTGCATGTTTCTGTCTAGTCTAACAACACAGGAAGGATGATTGCTCAACCTCTTACCCAGTAGAGTGACAGTGTAATTGCTACTTTAAGAAAACTTGTTTTTTTTACTTGTTTGATAAACTAACACATAGAATGCAAATGCAGTTGTTTTTGGTCCAGACTCTAGGCTTCTGGCCAACTGAATGACTAACTGAATCTAAATGCTCTTCTCTTCTTAGGAGGAAACGCGTTATGGATCCAATCCTTTGGCTATGCTAACTGCCACCTGCAACAAGTTTGGAAGCACCAGTCCATTCCGAGATTCTGCCACACCTGGCAAAACAGGAAGCACAACACCAATTACAAAATCCTACAGCATGACCTCTGAACTTCAGGCCTCCAAAAATGGACGAGGCAATGAAGGCATCGCAGACACTTACAGCGACTCTTTTAGTTCCAGTGGTGACTTGCTAACCTCAACTGGTAGCCCTCCACCTCCTCTTACTGAAGCTTACAACACCGACTTTAGCCCTTTTTCCACCTTCCAGACCTCCACTGCCTCTCAGGACCCTTCTCTCCTGGGGACCAAAGCCACAGCAGACTGCCTAACCAGTGTCAACACCTACCTGGATATGACACACCCCTATGGCTCATGGTACAAGGGCATTCATCCTGGTATAACAGCTGCACCTGCAAACACCACTTCTTCTTGGTGGGATGTCCACACCAATTCAAACTGGCTAAGCACTGGACAGCCTCAACCTGACAGCCTCCAAGCCCCCCTGCAATCTATGGCCTCACAAGCCTCCCTCAACCCTCATATGCCCAGCTACACCCCTGACTTTACTCCCCTTAATCCAGCAACATACCCTTCAGTGGGCTTGAGTTCATCTTCACACTTGCTCCAGTCTTCCCAGCATGTGCTCCCACAGAACATGTACAAGCCCAAAGGAGTAGCTAGTTCTGGGATCCTGGATAATTCCATGGGACTTAAACAAGCCCAAGGTTCTGGTGGATACACAGGAGGGTCCTCCACTAGTAGATCTTCCTGTGATTGCCCAAACTGCCAGGAGTTGGAGAGGCTTGGGGCAACGGCCGCATCCCTGCGCAAGAAGCCCATACACAGCTGCCACATTCCTGGCTGTGGAAAGGTCTACGGCAAGGCCTCTCATCTGAAGGCTCACCTGCGTTGGCACACAGGGGAAAGACCCTTCGTGTGCAACTGGCTCTTCTGTGGGAAACGTTTCACTCGGTCTGATGAACTGGAGCGCCACGTGCGCACCCACACACGGGAGAAGAAATTCACATGCCTGCTTTGCAATAAGCGTTTTACCCGTAGCGACCACTTGAGCAAACATCAGAAGACCCACACAGAGGCTAGCCTCCAAGGGAAGGGAGTGGAAGAGGATGTGAAACCCACAGGGCCAGAAGAATTAACAAACTCCAGTGAGGTGGCTCCTCCGGGGTCCGCAAGTGGCATGCAGGACAACTTGGCCAGTAAAGAGGAAAAGAACAGTACAGGAAATGGCATGAACAGCAGCAGTGGACTGCTGGAGATTTAACAGAGCTACTATCGGATTGGTGCTAAACTGCATACCCCTGCGCATAATCCATTTTTATTTAGCAACACATTAAATGTGGTTCCCAAATAAATGTGTCATAAAAAGAATCTGTGGAGCACAAAGAGCAGCAAGTTTAGGGAGATGTTTTATACAAGAACTTCAAAGAGAAATTTGTTTTAAAATTTATTAATGGATTGATTTTTCATTCTTTTGTTTTTTAATGGTTTCATTAGACTGTGTATGCTTGCTTTTAGTGTAGAATCTGCGATTTAGGATTCCAAATGATTTACATTTAATCTTTTTTTAATTAAAAGTAGTTTCTTTTATTTTTTTATTGTCTTACATGTGTTCTACAACAATTTTTTGAGGACTTATTAGGATGGAATTGGTCATGACGTTACAACATAATAAAAGTTTGGACTGTAAAGATGCATTCAGGTGTACATTCAAACATACTCTTTATTGTTAATCCTGTTTTTTGCATTGTTTTATTTAATTTCCTGTTTACATAAAACTAATTTATGTTTTAAATTATAAGCATTTTGGAGACAATGTTGTGTTTCACTGGTTTTGCTGTGAATCGCAAAACCAGTGAAAGTGGATCATAGTGAGACATTTATGAATAATTTATGTCTTCTCATTCATGGATGATTTATTTATTTTTTATATGAACAGATGGATTAAAAGTTAGTTTGCTTTTTTTTACTACTGTCTTATAAAACCCTAAGTGCAGAATTTCAGAAGAGACTTATTGTTTAAAAGATGTTTATCTATTAAAAATATTTTTAGGCAAAGTAAAATTGAAACAAGAACCCTGTAACAAATGTTTATTAATTGAACCCGTCATGAACAAATGCCATACTGACAATCAAAGAAGGGGGATCCTTGCATCATTACAATAGACCAGTTTTAATGAGATCTCTATTTACATTTAAACATGATGCATCTGTTGTCAAAGTTTTGGGATGTAACAAATCAGAAATGTATTAATGCAAAGAATGTTGCAAATGATGAGAGCGTAAGTTGTGTTTTTTCTCCAACAATGAAGTGTCATGGCTTTAAAATGTTTGGCTCAAGAGTAAAGGACTGAATAACTGAATAACGTTTTTAACCACCCATATATTCCTTTCCAACTTTCTGTTGCATCAGAAAAACTGGACAGTCACCCCAACAGTAATGCTGTAAAATGGGCAACGGCAGACAGGAGCTGAGAGGAGAACTGTTACCTAAGTTGTGTTTTGCATGTAACTCTGAACTAACCAAAACTACTTAAGATGTACTTCTGGTACATCTAAATACAGCAAGGTTAAATTATTTATTTTGTTTTTTATTTGATTTTATTAGTGTTTGCAGGGCAACAATACTGTAGACTGAAATTAAAATTTTCTTCTGTATATTATTCACAAAAAAAATTCTGTTTGGTAGAAAGTTTCAGTTGTAGGTCTGCTACTTGTTTTTTGCTTTTAAAAACTTTATACTTTTAATAAACCCTTGCAGCCCCCTTTTTCACACAAGGCTGAAAATGACATACCTAAAATGTTGCATTTCTTGAACTGTTGAACACAATCTTAGTTTCTTTTGAAAACAGAAATGTGGGGATTTGTTGAAAATGGCACATTGTCTTTTACAGAAAGTCTTTTCTATTCAATAATTTTACCTAAAACTTTTACACATTACATTTTGACAACCACTGCTTTGCTCTTTCCTTTAGGAAATGCATATTTAGCTTCATCATTCATTTTATTATTTATTATTATTTGGAGTAAGAACTGCAGCACGCTAATGAACTCAATGAACTGAGGATGCAAGTGTAAATCACTAAACACTGCAAAGTTGTGAATTCCAGAAGCAATATGCATGCAAAACAGAAGACAGGAGTTCTGGTTTATATTATTTGATCAAACACATCACTCTTCATATAGCTTGTGCTCTCTTCTTTTACGACATCTCTTTTACTTTGACTGTATGATTCTAATTTACTGGCTCTAATGAGCTGGAGTTAAGGTCAGTTGGTATAAAGCATCCCAGGCTTGGCTCTGTCATCAGGCCTTGACATGTTTATCGTGGTCTGGAGTAGGGTAGTGGCCTCGTCTGCAGCGTTTAAGACACAGGCAGGGTTGGGTGGGGTGTGCAGGGTGTGGGGGGAGGAAGTTTATATGGGGGGTACAGGAGGGCCTGTGGCTTCTGGCTTGAGCTTTAATGTTATTTTTCAACTTTTTTATTTTTTTATGTTGGAGGACAAAAAGGAAAGACAAGAATCTGCCTCAGGTGAAGCCATAAAAAGATTTACTCAGGGCCATGAAAGAAAGAGAAGAGACTTTTTTGACAGCAAACAGGAGAAGAAGAGCGAGCAGAGATGGTCGGTGGCCAAATACATACATTTTTAAGAAAAGGTAAGCAGTGTTTGACTGTGCAAAACTCACTATTATAGTGGCTGTTGTACCCTTGTAATAGTGATGCTTAAGCAAACAGCACTAATTAAATGGAATTTAATTGTGGAAACTACTATTGTGGATCTACTGTCTTTCTGACCCTTCAGGATGCCCTCAGGGGAGGTAGAGGCGAATTTCCACAGGAAAGGAAGCAGGTGTCTTTAGGTGAGTTTCTCATTATTTAAGGGTTGTGTGGATGTGGAAGGGTGTAGGTGCAGCCTGGGGCTTCTTTGTAACCAACAATGGCTGCACAACAAATCATGAAAGAGAAAACTACTGACCTAAAACATGATGCAGAGGTCAAGAAGGGTCAGATGGAGACTCATTAAGGAAAAAGTTATTTAGTTTGGCACAACACATTAAGATTGATTATGATCAGTTAATTTAACTGCATTGACAGAGGGCTGCTGAATAGAAGCGCTTATCTGAGCTCCAGTCTGTAACTGAGCTTGTTACTCTAAAATGTATCAAACACACACACTAAATGCACCAATTCTGTTTATAGGAACTGTTGGCAGCTGTTTCAGAGTCTAGCTGTTTCAAAAAAAAGAAATCCGTTCTCTGTAATTCCTTAAAGTCATGGAGGTAAAGAATTCAATTTTCCTTATTCAGTTGTACAAGTTTTATGCACATCTACTTATGTTAAACAAATCCTCAGAGGTGCCAGTATGTCCGGCAGGGGCCCTGACCATGAGCTGCTTCCTAACCACCCCCACAGGAAAATTAAAGGGGCATAATAACATGATGTTAAAGCAGGTAATATGAGGATGAAAAATGCTTAAGGCTGCACACACCAGTTTGGCTTCTAATAGCAAGACAGGCGTAGACAACCAAAACGCTTGACCTAAGATCTGCTGCAGAACTCTGGTCGGACGTATTGTGTTTATTTGAGCCTCTGTAACTTAAAGCAAAAACACAGGGTGCAGATATTGTCTTCTGTATTTACCCATAGGAAAAACAATCACCAGCAGGATTGCTAAATGGAAAGACTTTAGTTAGGGAATGACCCCAGTGATGATACGTCCCTTCTTGAGTTTCAGGGTTAGCAATGTCCTGCACTGTCGTCAGCTTTGCCAATACCCCAAAGTCTGCACCAAAAAGTCATTTGAAGTTGATACTTCAAAGAAGCATAGCTGTAAACACCATAAAGCCTAAAGAGCTACGGCAGAGCAGTCCTTTGAGCAATAACGTGAGCGTACAGCATGAAGCATGTCAAGAGCGACACACTGAAATTAACACACGGCCCGTCCTGCACTTAGTGTGAGCCCATAATGACGCCGATCATTACGGATGAGAATTCCTTTAAACGGCCTGAGTTTGGATCCGGAACGCTCCACTCCATCTTCAGAGCCATCATCCACTACTGCCGCCAGAAATAACACTGCAACGCCATTCCGGCCTGCGCCACACCGCTATGTGGCCCACCACAAGAGCCAAAGGAAAGGAAACACAGCATATTGAGGGAAGAAAAACTGTTCATATAATTTTTCTCATCTTCTTATAAGATACACAGAATCTGCTGATGATTTTGGCTCCTGTTAAAGGCACAAAATTGAATCTACAGGAGTCCAAGGCTGCTGAGGGAATGTGTATGTAAATGTGTGCGTTGTACCTCAATGGAGATTTGATGAAATAAATTCAGATTAAAATCATTCAGCAGTGTCAATTGCATTAATAATTCAGACGGCAGTGAACAGGTCATCAAATGAAAGTGTGTTAAATGAGACGATATGCTTTTATATCTTTTATGATACATTTTAAAGCATTTTCTGGATGAAACATTTATGTTTACGATTAAAAGCATTATACACCACACTGTGGTATAATGCCTGTGAATAATTGAATACTTACCCTGAAATAAACGATTGAATCCTATGAAAACACCACATTGTAACAGGATTAAATAAACGCTAACAATGAAGAATAAAAGTTGGTTTAGCGGGAGCGTTTATGGGATGGCGGCTTGTGATGTAACAATACTGCCCCACAGAGGACATGTGAGGGACACCGATAGCGTTTAGTTAAAGACGTTAAAAAAAAAAA
>JAZGTK010015919.1:0-12977 GCA_036877625.1 Ambastaia sidthimunki
AAAAAATTAATATTGTTTTATCTGACACTTTGTTTTTTTTTTTTATGTATATTGTTTTACAAAAGACTTTTTTGTCATTTTTGTAACATCCCTTTTTTAAAAAATACTTTCTTAAATTACAACATGCATATCAAATTTGCACGGCAGCTATTTCATGGACATGTGATTTCATTAACCCAGTTCTCAACACATTCTGTCAGCGGTGCACTGCAGCTGTGATTCTGTGAGTCAGCAGCTTGCGTTTATTAGCAGCATGATGACTGATCACGGTGATGCTCACCTTCAAAACTGGGTCTGGCCTCTGGAGACTGTGCCCAGCACTTCTGCATGAGGGACAGGAACCCTGAGCAGGCCTGCGGACGACTGCGGGGAATAATCGTGAGATCCGGACGAAGTCCCTTCACGACCTTCACCATTATGTGCAGGATGTTGTTCTCCCCTATAATACAAACACGGCACGTAAGTAAAGCAATATAAGTGTCACACATTTAAAAACATAACATCACATATAATGAGAGTTTACAGCAATTGCATTAAAGGTTTGAATTTAATTGGGTACATAGACTTGTGTTTTATGTTTTTAAAACATTATTATTCTAATGCCCAAGCACACTTATTTAATTAAATAAAAGCACTATAAATACAGTACATCACATTCTTTATACTATAAATAACAAAAATTATCATTAAAAAATATGGATTGCATTAATCAATAAATGCAAAAAGTAGACCGGAAAACTATATCAACACGTCTTTTTTTGTTTTCACAAGCATTTTATCATCACTTACAGAGGCAGCTAGTTTAATATCCTATAATTTCAACTTTCATTAACACCGAATACTTTCATTTCTGGTCTGGCAGACAATTGATTCTAATCACTAGTGCCAAAAACAACAGCTGCTTTGCCCGGCCTGTTTTATTCATTCTTTCACAGTGCATTCTTGAAACATAACTGCTGGTTACTAAAAAAAGATATTTTTTCTGCTCTTGTTGATTTACCTGGAAATCAAAAGCAGGCAAACACATGACACACCTCCTCTGAGTGCCAGTTTGGTTATTGAAGGCTGTAATTTACTTAATTACTAAAATATTATTAAGCTGAATGCCAAACAACGTTTTCAGGCTCTGACTGAACACTTAATAAAGACAATTACTAAAAACGGTTTCTGAAGTTTCTATGGCAGTAACATTATATACACAACCTTCTCAAAACCTACTTGAACTTTAAGAACAGGGTACACGATTTGTTTCAGAAACATTGTTTGTTAAGATGGTTGAAAGTGGCTTAGGACCATAAAATATTCATCCAATCATTTCATTCGGCCCGAATGCAATGATATGATGTCCTGTTTGCCTGTTTAAAAAATGTATGTGTTCCTTGTTACGGTATGTGTTCCTTACCTTGATACGGCTTCTTCTGTGTGAGAATTCCCCAGATAACAATCGAGAAACTAAGAAATAATAAATATGTGTTAGACCAAGCTGACATCACTATGACAAAAAAATAAGCTGATCTGATACGAACATAACTCTCAGCAACAATTTTCAGCATGAGAAGCGTTGAGGGAATTCTGGAACTAAATAACTCTCATACATTGTTTGCAAAAAATGGCTGACCTGTAAACATCATGTTTGGTGTCAGAAATTCGATCTTTCTCAATGATTCTCTCCGGAGGAAGATACGCTATGGTGCCGCAGAAACCATCACGGCTAATATCGTCATTCCTGGAAAATCCGTTCCACCTTGCCAGGCCAAAGTCAGAAATCTGGGATGGGGAACAAACACAGGAAAAATCTGTGTTAAAAAAACTTATATTCACCTGTTTTTTTTACAGTTTAGGTTTTCGAGGGTGTTACTTAGTAAAAAGCAAAGAGATTTTTCCAGAAGGGCACAGTAAAGCTGTCATGCCCTCTGCATTCCCGAATAGGGAAGCCCTGTTTTTTCTGTAAAAGCGTGCATGCTTGTGTAGGTGGGTGTGTTCTAGCCCTTCATTATCACTGCCTAACTTTGGCTTGTTCAGACTTGTCCAGGATACGTGTTTACATTCAGCGCTTTCAATCCAACATGTTGATTCCCACCCATCCCTCGTGACACCTGCTTACTCATCCATGGGAAGGCTGGATATAAAACAGGATAATGCATGGGAAAGCTTTTTGACCCCTTTGGAAATTTTCTGGAAAAGTATGTGGAGTAAAGTTGGAAGAAAATAGTAGGTGCGCCTCTCCCCCCCGGCTTGTGAAATTCTTACTAAGTTTTCTGTACAAATGATCTGACACAACTGAGATTAAAACTGTTGTTCAGTTGTCAATGACAGATTAAGGGTAAATTCATCATGCTGACAAGGTGTTTTAACAAATATAAAAAACCTAATCTGGATATTCATATCAGAAAGTAACTGTTTATCTTTTCGGTCCTGCCTCAGTCTCCGTTATAGGCCTACCACAAACTTTTATGAATACCCTTCTTACTAATTTGTTCCTGTAGAGTAATGCACTACTCCCATGAAACATGTCTACTAACAAAACGTCTTCCATGCACTGTAGGTTGATTTGGATAAAGTATAGGATGTAATGTATTTTCAACAAATTCATTTTTCTGTCAGGATCATTCAATACCCTTTAGGTTACAAGAAAGCAAAGCCCCAAATAACATAAAAAGGCATTATCACTCCATCTAACAAGCAGTTAGTCAGGAGGTGATGAATCACTTCCACCTCATGAACCCTCATGCTATGAATCAGCTGTGATCTATTGCTTAGAAGGTGTAAAAGATGAGCAAAGAGGTCATAACCTCTTCAGCAAAGGGGTCGAACCCTGTCCAGACCAGAAGCAGTTTGCTCTGCCTCACCTTGACGTGGTAGTGTGCATCCAGCAGGATGTTGGCGGGTTTCAGGTCGAGATGGAGAAGCGGTGGGTTCATGCAATGCAGGAAGTTCATCCCTACTGCTGTCTCATGGATGATTCGGAAACGCAGCTCCCAGGGCAGAGGCTCAGAGGCCAGCAGTGTTTCCAGGGAGCCCGTCTCCATATATTCCATCACCAGTCCCTGCGGGTCGCTGCAGATGCCGTACACGGGAAGTATGTAGCGGAATTTGGCCGCCTCCATCTTCTTCGCCTCTTCCAACAGTTCAGCGCGCTCCCTAAACGAGAGACAAATGAATCAGCGGATCAATCAATCAGACACACCTGAAATAGGGTGTAAATTGTATTTATGTAGTGAATGGCTCAGCATTACTAATATAGTGAAACGTCAATTATTATCAACATGTTAAAGCTGCAATCCGTAACCCTTTGGGGGTTAAAAATGAACAAAATTTAGTTATTGAGCGAGTACAGATCAGTGTCCAAAGTTTTCCATACACGCTACAAACTTGCAGTTTTGTGCTTTGAACAGAGATGGCGCCAAAGAGGCAAAAGTTACGGATTGTAGCTTTAAATATTGTGTTAATCATATGTCCTCACTTCATAAGTCAGTGTGTGTGTTTATAAGGAAATAAAGATATTCTGTAATTAAATTAAAATTCTCAGAGCTCAATTGGAAGAGCATTGCGTTAGCAGCACAAAGGTTGTGGGTTTGATTTCCAGGAAAATGTATATTGTGAATGAACTATTCAACAGTTGCTTTGGATAAAAGCGTTTGCCAAATGCACAAATGTAACGTAATGTAAAATATGTTAATGATAACACACCCTATTAATTAAAAGACCACAGAGAAATCACAGCCAGACACTTTAATAGAAACAATACGGGTAGGTAATAAAACTCGTTGGACCTGAGCACTGCAACATGGCTCATTTGTTGCTGTCCGGAAGTCTCTTATGTAAAATCACACAATGTTTTTGCCTGCGGGTCAAATGCTTTAAAATTAAAGCCAGTGCATCTGAAACAGCTTTCTAACTTACATTAATAGCTTTATGAATGTGCCACAACATTAAGGCCATATTTATCTGACGTCATCTTGTGCATGTCTTTATGAATGATTGACATGAACTGCAACCTGGTTCTCTTTGTTCTTATACTAAGAAACTTTATCACTAATAAATCAGATGTTAAATATGTGGGCCATATATTTAAACTCTTTAAATTGACGTCTTAAAGATGCGTCATTATAGGAAAGCAACCACTGATATTAAAGGGACAGTTTACGTAAATAGTACAATTCAATCATCATGTTTGTTCCAAATGCATGTGACTTTCTTTCATTTATGGGACACAAGCCCTCCAGCATTATGTCCAAAGCTGGTCTTTTACATACATTAAAAGTGAATGGGGACCGGGGACAGCTGTGTTCACCATTTACTTTAATTGTATGAAGAAACAGTTTGGATGTTCTGAACCTTTATTGTTTCACACAAGAACCACCAATCACATGGGTTTGAAACAACATAAGGGTGAATAAACGATGACAGAATCTGTGGATGAAGTAACCATTTGATCAAAACTTGCAATGTCACAGAAACTCAGCATTTTTTTTAATTATATTTACGTATTAGATGAGTAAATATTTTACATATTAGTCACCAAAGTGACACAATTCTCTCCAACAACTTTAGCACACATTCAAATATTCTATGAATAAACATTCTAATAAACACACTACTGTAATTTTCTACTCGGTACTCAGCGCAGTGCTTGTTATGAAACCAGCTTTAAGAAGGCTCAGAAAGAAATGACCCAAATCAAAACACACTTTAAAGTCAGTTAGCAAACAATGGTGCAACATTCACAGGGATTGACAAGCGGTTGTTAAGCAGAGGGACACGAACAGCGAGTGCAGAGGTGAACGCTAATGCTCTCGTACCCTTACACTCTTCTGCCACCCTGTTGAGCTAAACAAAAGCCCTTCTTGGAAAAAATACGATCCAGCTCAACCAGTTAGGCAACATTAGAAAAGCGGAGCCGTGATAATGCACGGGGCAGACAAAGCAAGCTTTTCTGCTGTTTGGATGGGGTCACCCATTAAAATTCTTGTAACCTGCAGATCACAGGTGTTGATAAGCCATTTTGTGGCTCACATAGAAGACTTAAAAGGACCCCCTTATTCTTTAGGGATGTGAGTGACATTTTACACAGATAATTCGAAAGCTTGTCTTACGTGCAAGGTTACACCTGATAGCACCTGAATCATATCTGATCATAACATCAATCAGCAATAAAGATTGCATGTCTCATTGGTCTCATTGTCAGTATATTTCCTACTTAAAAGGGTCATTGATACCACTGTTTTGTTTAGCATCAAAACAAGTAGAATCGGAGCCCCGGTAGGCCAGAGGAGTCCCAATAAACATGCGTAATAAAATTAGACTGAACTCTGTGTAAAAAAAACAACCAAACACCTTTAACCAGGTGAACATGCACAGGCTTGTGTCTTCCCCAAGCAACGTATACTTTCTCTTTTGAATATATTTATTCAAATTCCACATACAAAATTTTCACAGAATACATGTTGTGAACTATAGCTTGCAAAGATTTGGCTCATTAAAAGCTTATGAAACATATACAGCTAAAGGAAGTCATTTCAATATCACTGTATGAGACTGAATCCACGATAATGCTAAAGTACAATTCACTCGCAAGAGACTGATTTTGACATCAGCATCAAGCTTGATCCAATTTACAGTGAATATAACTGAATGTTACGCGTGTGAACGCAACACCTGTGAGTTTAGGTAAGAACCATTTATGATGGTTACCGGGAAACAAAGCCACTCCTTGTCTATGTTAGAACATAGTTGAGGAACTGTAAGTGTATTTAGAACGGTTTTAGGCAGAGGTTTAGGGATAGTCAGAGTCTCTTTCTGTGTGTGTGTGTGTGTGTGTGTGTGTGTGTGTGTGTGTGGTGGGGGGTTATAAATAGCTGGAGGCAGTACATTATAAGCACACAACACACTGAGGACCCAGGCATGCAATCACAACAACTAACAAATAACAAAAATAACATGCACAGAATACAGATATCATTAATGTTAATAGCTTAAAGATCATTAATATAAATACTGTGAAATTCTAAATGCCCAAAATCAAAGAGACAAAAATGTTTCTTAAATCTGTATAACAGTTTTAACCTTAAGTAAATAATACACAAAACAACAGATATAAAGTTTCGTAAGGTTAAGATGACAGTGCTTATGAACAACACACACATACACTTTATATAAACATTTCTTAAAATCATCAGTTGGCTGTAAAAAATAAGAACACAAAAAACATTTAAAATAAATTAATTCATACTCACTTGTCATCAGAGTGGAGGCTGGGAGGGCACTTGATAGCCAGCCATGTTTTCCACTGCATATGTCGAACTTTGTACACCTGCCCGAAGCCACCGGAGCCAATCTTTTCCCAACTCCCAAACTCCGAAGCGTCAAAAGTTTTCAGCAGCCCCATATTCCCAGGGGAATTCTCTGGGACATCCATTTTTAAAGCTGGTTAAAGAAATCCTGCGCTATTCAAATCCACTTCCAAAACTGACTTACACATATAAAAATGTCTCTGCCAAAGACCAGAGAGTTGTGAACAGTTCCTTGTTTTTCTCCTGTCTGTACAGGCTGAGTCTGTCTGGCCCTACCCTCTGTTCAGGTGAAGGGAGGGAGGAGCCTAATGACATCATTTCCTGAGCCATGAACAGTGAGTTGCAAGACTGCTCAAGAGACCATTGCCCAATCTAGTTCTATGACACATATTATATCCTAAAGGCTAGTGGTGACACCTTTAATAACACATCGTGTTTACTAAAGCGTTTTTACATATTGTCTTCTGTATATTCTACACTGCATCTAATAAAATGCTAGAAGTGATAAACTTCTCAACTTTCTGTTCAAAAAACCTGGGAATTATATTCCACACTGTCATCCAAGCTAAAGGAATGTTGGTTATCTCCCATCACCTTTATAACCCAAGATCACAAGAATGTTATTATTGTATCTAAACCCCTAAAGGAACGTATGAGAATGCTCTCCAGGGTTCCTCAACAATGTCCCGGTTATGTGATACAGCTAAAATGAATCTGGTGTGGATTGTAAAGTATCATCTGAAACATAGTAACCTATTCATAGATGAGTTTACATTCAAGCCATTACTCAGTTTACTTTCATTTAGTTTAGCCATAGCTTCAGGATAACATCTTACCTCACAACTTATTTTACATTGACCTAAATGAGTTTACATTAGCCTAAATTCAACACCACCTTCCATCTATAAAAGATGTTCCCACATCATAAAAAATAATAATGAGTCACACACATTTACTTTTTAAACCCAGACATGAGTGACTTCATGGAGTATGATGAGGGATTATTACATAGAGATACAAAGTAAAACAAGCAGAGGAGCTTTTTTTAAGTAAATCTTTTCTCACAGCTTACATTTCTGTTTGTCAGCGTGTGGGAATGTTTGCTCATTTAAATGACTAAATAAATTACACTTCAGCTGAAACTCAACAGAACTATCAGGGACTAAAGACAATTTCACACATGAGAACAAGACTTTCAATGGGTTTCACTGGGTCTTTGCTTTAAACATGTCTGATGGTGTCACTTCAGTCATTAGCAATTCAGATTGTGGGGTGGAGATGTTAAGATATAAGCAGAATACTTATAGCTTTCAGTATACACCATTGAGCTTCTCCAATAGCTTATTTGAAAGTATTTATATCTAACCTGTCAAACATACAGCTTTCATCTTATCTTTACCTGTTGATTTTAAACCAATTTATAAGTCAACACGTCGTTTTCCGTTGTCCAATTTGGTAATAATTTACAGTAGCGGCCACACCACGTGTCTCTGACTCCCCCCAGTGGAAATGTATTAGTAATAATGATGTCGTAAAGCGCACCATACTGTCGCAAAAAAAACAACAACAACCGTAACCAGGCAAATACGAAAACGTGGGTAGTAGTATTCCTCCCTACAAGCAATGCAATGAGTTAAAACGAGGCATTAGAATTAGTTGTATATGTGTGTACTAAGTTACATGTGTTTCGTTTACTTTAAAATTAAAAAGCTTTATTTAAAAGCTTTAAACGCGTTTGTTTTTAATTATGGCACTTTATATGAAAGCAGCAGAAAAGGGGGGCTGTGAAAACGCTTGTCTGACAGTAAATACCAAGTAAGTGTATAAATTTGTGATCCATGCTAGATATTAATAATATATACTTTAAACGCACAACTGCCCATTTACTCGTCATTAAACGCGTTGTTTGTTATGTTTATCATCAGAACATCAAGCGACTCTTTGCACTCGTGTGTGAGACACAGAAATACTCATCGGTTCTGCAGGAGATCATCGACAGCACCAACTTACTGAAATAAACTAAACTCCGGATTCATTTGGTAAAGGTAGACAACTGGATGTTCCCTTGGAAACCACGTTCACTTGTTTGTGGCAGATCATAGTGTTTAATGTCCATCTTTTGTCACAGCACAACATCGCCTCCTGGTGGTGAGGAAAATCAGGGCACACAACTATCTAGTGCACCTGATGAGCAACAAGAGAACTCAGAGAGGACAAACGACCATCTTACAAACCTGAGCTTAAAAAAGAAAAGGAGAAACAGAAAAAATAACAAAAAAAACAAGAACCCTGAAGGACTTTTATTATCTTAAAAGCTTCTTCTCTTCTGAACTACCCTCACATGGTCATTGGTGCCCATGAGCTTCTATTGAAATGTGTTGAGTGATGTGAAGATCCTGAGGTTCATATGCAAATATATTCATTTATAAATTCTGACTGGAGTTATTTTAAACTTGAGCTGTTAAAAGAATGTGAATTAAGGAGAACATTAATTATTTACAATATTTATTACCGGGTGTAATTCAAATCCACAAACCGAGTCAACTTTACATTTTTATTGTAAACCAACATGTCATTATCAGAGCATCAAACAGACACGCTGCTTCATTCACAAATAATCCACACACAAACACAAACTATGAGCATCCACTTACAGCAACATCTGAAAAATATAAACACTACAGCTCTCAAACATTCACAGCTTGAGAATCCAGCTCTCATCTCCACACATCTCATTTTCTCAACAGTCCATGTCTCACAAAATTGTCTTTAATTTGGTGGAGCTTTTCGATAAATAAGTCAGATAAAAGTCTGATTACTGATCAAAAAATGCATTTACAAATGATGGTGTTGAAAACTACGCAGCCATGCAAAATGGGACTCAAATGCTACAACACTGTCAGCTTTAAAATGAACAATATTTGCTGTTGCCCAGTTTAGTCCTTAAGTACATTTACCAAAACACAAAATTAAAGAGTTAAACAAAAACAATAAACAACTAAAACTAATGGTGTTTTTGTGCTTCCATATTTGTGCTACTCAAATTATAATTTAATGTAATTGAATTACATAATGTATTTACAATGTAATTTAACTAAATTAAATTTAGTTGTATTACTAAATCCAGTGTTATGTAGAAATACAACAAGCTGTTGAACAGATGTAGAAAATAAACCAACAAACCTGAGAATATGGTAAGACTTAAATTCTGGAAATGATTATCTGTGGGCTGCATAATGTCTCAATTGCATTTTCCAACAGATGCACATTCAGAAATTCTTAAGACATGTCAATCACAGGTTGAGTAATTGCTATATCTTGGTATTGTAAAACGTCACAAGCATGCACAAACCATAGGATTCATACAAAGCCAGGAATGGTTCATACAAAATTCAAACATGGTGTATATGCAAAGAAAAAAATAAGTTTAATTACCAAAACACCTTCCCTTGAGAAGAAATCAGATCTGAATGAAAATAATTTTGCAAGTCAACATTTTGCAACAAACGGCAGCAGTATCGATCTTGCAATTCACACTTTTTGGGGCACTTTCGAATTTATTTTTTGCACTTACTGACATCAATCATCTGCAGACAAATATAAATTATTTTAAAAACGTGATCCTGTAAGCATTTTGCACATTTTCACACAAAACTGCACTTATACCAAAGGTCATTTTAAAATCAGCTTAAAACTCTCTCAGTTTTTTTTTTGTAATCAAAAACAATTGAAACTCTCCACAAAGTCTATAAATTCTGTACTTGCACACAATTTTGAAAGAACTAGCATCCGTGTCTCTAAGTACTTCAACTCAGACATCACCCATAATGTACAAGAAGCAAAACACACTAAGGCACACAGAGCAATGAGAAATAAAGGAACAAAAATAATGATGAAAAATTATGTTTCTGCATTTCTGTATTATTTTGGCTGCAGGTTGAGCTTAAAGAGCTACATTCAGTGCCTGACAGCCAATTACCACTGATGACAGTTGCAACAGCTATAAAATAACTTGTTTTTGCCTGTATGCATGTAATAAGTGCAGATGTTGAGTATAATTAATTGGTATAATTAACAGTAGCTTAGATACTAAATGAGGCTTCAGTAACTGCCACAGTTAAAGTTCAGCTAGGACATATTTAAACTGGAGAGGTACTAATAACAACCAAAAGCACACTGATGGTGTGATGGAGGTGAGCATGTTATGGTAAAAACACCAGCTTTGGTTTTTTAACAGACAGAAGTCAATGAAACCAGGATCTTTCTTTATATGGTGCCTTTCTTAAAGGAACGTGAAGAAAAGTTAAAAATTATACTGTTTATTATACAACTCAATCCATTCACTCAGACAAAAACAGCTTTTCTTTTTTTAAATGAAACGGGTAAAACTATCACTCACAAATGCATGTGGTGAAACAGCAAGAGACTAACTACAAAGAGAAAAATAACTCGCTTGATCTAAAAAACGTGCATGTGATTACAAACAGACCAAATAAAATTCCATTTCTTTCAACAGGCCTGGATTGCAACTCATGTTTAAGTTCAAAATTGAAAGTCTCTTTATTTCTTCAAGTATAAACCGTCGCCATTCATCCTCTAGATCTCCTCGTCGGGCGATTTCAGACTCCATTACTGAGGATTCGATGAGTTTCAGAGAGCTCACCCAACACCAGGGACAGGGCAGCCCAGCGCTCTAAAAATCACACAGCCCACAAGCCTTGATACTACACACCTGACCAGCCCTGGCAGTCTGGAGGGTTGTGGAGGAGAGTTTAGTCTCACAGGCCTTGTTTTGTTTCGAACAGCCGCAGCATCTGTTGCAGGTGTGAGGGCCAAAGGAACAGTAACAGAGTCCAGACAACAATGATGCATGGTTGAAGAGACAGGTCTCAGATCAGTCATTATTTCTTCCTTGGGTGTTGCCTGCGTGCTTGCAAACGTCGCTGCCCCGAAGGCTTGGAGCCAGTTCCAATAGAGAAGGCGGCTGGTGAAGCACCTAGAAGAAATAAAAAGAAAACATGTATTAAAAAAACTTGTATTAAATGTTCTTATTTAAAAAGACAAAGTGACTTATCTTGCCAAGCAAGAAGATAAATTGCTCCTCTAATGAATACTTGAACAAATAGGAGTTGGTGTCTTACCGAATGGTGACATGGTGGGATTTGGGGCACCCATTGCTCCAAATCCTGGAGTTGCTGGAGTTCCAGGACTCCCGAATGGCATGGACATTCCTGCAGGTCCCTGGCCAAAAGCAGGTGTTGATGTTCCTATGACGACAGAAAAAGTAAAAATATGTCCTTTCCTTTCAGCCAGACACAAAGCAGTGTCACACCAAAACAAACTGAGCAGATTCTTGTCTAATTAGAACTGTTAATTTACTGTTTTATGCAAGTTTTTACAAGCTTGACATGATCTGGTTAAAGAAGTAGTTGATGGGTGGAGCACATCTATTCCTTAAGATTAAACTACACCCAACAATCACAATCAAATCACAGAGTCACATGAAACACCATTTAAAACAACACAATAATTGTGCTTAATTATGAATGATTAATCATTAGACTCACCAAAAGCAGGTTTGTTATCAGTGTTGTTGGCTCCAAAAGAAAACCCTGGTGTTTGAGCTGCAGGAGTTCCAAACGGTGTTGTCGACAGCGACGCTCCAAAGTTAAAGCCTCCAGAATTAGGAGGCGCAGGAGTACTTTGTGGAGGATTCTGAGTGGCTGTCGAGGCCCCTCCAAAAGTGAATGTAGGCGCTGGAGTAGGGAGAGGGGCCACAGTCTGTGTGGACGGCCCAAAGATGGGAGCCACAGAAGGGGTGGTGGTGTTTCCGAAGGAGAAGCCCGATGACGCTCCACCAAACGTGGGCTGACTGTTAGTCCCAAACGCAGGTGCAGCCGTGCTGGCAGCTGATGCTCCGAATGTAAATGGGGCTGCGCCACTGTTCCCACCGCTGGCCCCAAATGGAAAAGGCTTTGGTGCACTAGGGACCTGCTGTGTGGCTCCAGGGAAGGATGAGGTTGGTGCTGTAAAGGCAGAGCTTCCAAAAGTGGCTTGTGTTGTGGGCGCTGCAGAGGTCGTGGTGGCATTACCGGTCACACTGAAAGCACCAAATGGCGTGGAGGTGGAATTCTGGTTGGTGGGCTGCTGCCCAAATGCGAATGTGCTTTGGGTCTGCGAAGCGGGTGCAGTGTTAGCTGCACCAAACTGGAAAGCCAACGTGGTGCTACCAGTACTAGCTGTAGTGGTGCTCAGTGCAGGAGCGGCTGTCGTGGTTGTTGTGGCTCCGAATTGGAAAGTGGTGTTGGTGGGTGGAGCTGATGTGGTTGTGGCGTTCCAGCTTCCAAACAGAGACTGGCTAGGAGCTTGTGTGGGCAAGGTGGGGGTGGAGGAAGAGGACACCGTCAGTGGTTGGGTACTGGTGAGTCCACCAAATAACAGGCTGCTGTTCTGCGTGGATGGAGCAGCAGGGGTTGATGTCGTTGATGCAACTGTCTGCCCGAAAGAACTGATGGCACTTCCTGTGGTGCTGCCGCCAAACAAGGGTTTGAAAGTGGGCTGAGTGGGTTTGACCTCCGCTATAGAGGCAGGTGTTGTAGTTGCTGGGCCAAAAATGGGTTTAAACCCAGATGATAAAGGGTTGCTGATGCTGCTTGTTGATACGGTGGGGTTGATCACAGCTGT